>JAQZBX010048129.1:0-20289 GCA_029593785.1 Cabassous unicinctus | reverse complement strand
ATAGGCAAGTAGTATCAATGGATTCTCAAACCTTTGGGTACAAATTTGCTGGGGAGTAAAACAATTAACCAGTATTGGTTGAATTCCCCACAGATTACTTTTAAGTGCTTTTAAATCAAAAAAGACACTTTCACAGTAGAGAGATCTGATGCACACTACCTTACCTAAAAATCAAAATGGGCATCACCAATAATGGAACAAATGAACATCATATGCCACTTGACATGATATAATGGCAAGTATACAACATCACCTGTATGGTATTTTTTACCTAAAATGTTTAATCTTAAGTTAAGCTATTCAGGAAGAACACAAACACACTAATCTGGAATCACACCAACCCCTAGTGTGAAACATTCTACAAGAAAACTGACCTCACTTCTTAAAACTAAAATATATCATGAAATAAATTAAGGGGTTAAGAGTCATGACAATTAAATTAAATTTAGACAACTAAATGTAATTCATGATTCTAATTGGATACTTGCTTTTTAAAAACAATAAAGAATAATTTGGAAACAATTGGAAAAATTTGAATATAGACTTTTTATAGATAATATCATCAAGTTAAATTTCTTGGTATGATTATTTTTCTATAGTTTTGTTAGTGATAGTTGGTAAAGTATTTAGAAGTAAAGTATCAGTATCTGCAACTTACTTTCAATTGGTTCAACAAAAATGCCTGTGCATCCTCATATGCCTTCGTGTGTGTGTGTTGCATATATGTAAAGAGAGAGAATGGTAAAAGTTGCAAAATCTAACAAATTGTGAAACAAGGTGAAGATTATATTGGTGTTATTATACAGTTCTTTCAACTTGCTTTAGGATGAAAATTTTAAAATATTTATATTGTTGTAAAAATATATATTAAGCTAGAGATTTTCATCTGTTTGTTTGCTGTTATATTCTGAATTCCTATGCCATTATTTCTGTCATAAAGCTCATCTTCTTTAAAACAATTGAGTGAAAAAAAAATATATAGGGTTCCTATAAAGAAATAATAAAACAGCCAACAATTTAATATAATGGGAAGATATAAAAATAAGCATTTAAAAAAGGCAGATAAGCAAATGATGAAGGGAAATAAAAAGTATGTTAAGCTACATTGGTAATCAAGGATAAATAAACATGACATAGTTTATTTTTCAAAATGGCAAAGGTCAGCAAAATATAATACCTAGATCTGATGATAAAGTACACTACTCACTGAAATATGAATTAGTACTATTTTCTAAGAGGCAATTTTGCACATTTTTAAAAAGCTTTCAAATATGTATAAACTTTGACATAGCAATACCAGAATTTATACTATTAAACTAATCAGTAAAGAATACAAAGACATAACTGAGAATATTCCTTGCATTGATGTCTGTAATGAATATAAAATGAATAAACTGAATTTTTACCATTGCAGGAGTTGAATTTATGCAAGGCTTAAGAGCTCAGTAATGTATTAGACTTGGCAAATCAGAGGAGTTTCCTTCCAGCTGCAGGGGCAAATTAAGATCAGACATATGATCCCTCCGAAGCAATCTTAGGAATTTTCTTGGAGGTTAGGAAGAAAGACATTTGTTTTATACTGGATTTAAACCAGTAAGATAATAACCCATGAACTGGTAGGGATACCTCATGAAGAGAACCTTTTTGAGAATGAAGCCAGTGCATAGGAAAGTAGATCAGAGTGGAGAGAGACAAATTTAAGCACCCAGCTCCATTCATGAAGGAAACCATGGAATCTTTAGTTAAATAAGATAATATATTTTTTAATTTTGCTAAATCCAATTTCATTTACTTTTCTTGTCAGTTGCAATGGAAAGCATTCTTCTCAACACAAAATTCTTAGACATATAATAATCAGAAATGTGCAAAAGTACAGGAGACTAAACCTTCCATATGTTAAGAGTATAGATTTATTATTTCCATTTGTAGTCAGAAATGGAAATTGCAATTAAACATAGTTTTAAATAGGCAAAATCATATCACAATGCTTTTTTAGGGTTATTTTAAATCTCTGTGTCTCCACAATTACTTTTTATTCAGCTGTTCAATTGGATGCATCACAAAAAGGAGTCAATCACATTTACAGGATGCTCTTTTGGTTGGACAGATTTCACCAAGCTTATCTATATCACAATGATTCCCTCCTTTATTCCCTTCTGAGTCACCTTCAGGCATGTAGGATAGCAATGTAAATGGTAATTCACATTGAAAGTGAAGGGAGTTAGGCTGGGTATAGTGAAAGTAAGATGAAAATAAGAATTTCTTAGGTTTGGAGATGGAGGTTGGCAAATGAAGTATTGGGGCTCTCAAAATGATGTTTCCAGGAGTTTTCTCAATGCTATGTCCTTGGGTGATATAGATATTCAACTCTCAAATTAAATGGTACAAGGTATTGAACAAGATGTTTTCTTTTCAGACCTATTTTATGTAACTTTTCTTAGGTTCCAGGGAGAAGAGATAAGTACACTTTAACTTTATAATATTTTGGTACCTGTCCTCATAATAATACAAAAACAAACTTCTTGGAGTATAGAGAAAGGCAGCAAGATCAGAGGGATGTCAAGATTGAATGAATGTGTATGGAGCAATGTATAAAGACATTTTTGGTAAGGTAATGTCTAAGCTTTAATTTAAAGGAAGATAAGTAGGAAGTCTCAAAAGAGGTTGGAGGACTTAAGTGAAGGTTGAGGTGGAAGCAATACAAAACAAAAATTAGCAAATGGTGGGACAGGATGAAAGTCTATTCTGGGAGTAGGAATAATAGTGATATTTGTCATGAAAGACAAAGGAAGAGAGTAAAGATATTTGGCAAGAAATTCTCACACAGTGATCAAAATAGTTGGCTTTAATCAACTATTTTTATGAGGCAAAAGAAGCTTGAGGGTATCTTATTAAATATCTAAATTATCAGAAATTTTTGAAGAGGTCAAACAATAGACAAGAATTTTGAATTTACTACCAGTAAGACTTATAGATATTTATAACTTCTGGATATGCAATCCATATGGTATATGACTATTTCTTTATTCCTAATCTAGTGCTATATTGTCCTGCCCTTGTCCATTTATCCATGAGGATTCCTTTGCCTAGGTTTATTCCAGACTAGTTCAATTTCTTCTATTAGATTCTTTTCAAAAAAGCTTTGTCTCTCCATCATAGCCCTAATTTTAGTTGTAACACTAATCTTTGTATGTATTTGTTATATGTTAATTTTCTTCACTAAACTCTATTATGATGAGGGAAGTGGATATATCTTCAGTGCCTGGCATAGAGTGTGGCTTAGCATAGAAACTCAGCAAGTATTTATTTAATTGGTAAATTATTGAACAATACCACACATTTTCTTTTTCCCTAAAAATTTTTCATTACCCTTATCTTTAAAATTTTTAACACCTTCTATGTATGGTCTGTATTGTGTCTATTTCTGATATACAGCAATTAATAAAAATAATTCTCATCCTGAAATATATTATGCTTCTAAAGGAAGAAAATTAGTTTATGCAATATGAAATCTGAAATTGATTTTAAACAATTGATATATCCAGATTATTTTTAATCTGCACTTATAAAATAGTTGCATTTTCATTTAAATTACTTTTGTTTCATACCAAACACAATGGATTATAATAAATCTATTATAATAAGTATGGCCTTGTGGATGTAGTAGCTTAAATTATCAGTAACTATATTTTCATTAGGACAAAGAATAAATGGATTTTTGCAATACATAGAGATCAAGCATTTCTACACTGAGTAACTAGTTGTGTATGCTTTTCTTGGAGAAATCATTTCTTTTTTTTAAAAAAATTATTTTTTAAAGATACTTAGATTACATAAATGTTATGCAAAGGATATAGGGATTCCCATATGTCCCACGTCCCAAACCTCCCATATCCTCCCACATAAACATCCTTCATTATTGTGGAACATTGATTGCAATTGATAAACACAACCTTTGGCTTTGTCATTAAGTATGGACCATAGTTTACATTGTAGTGTACACTCTTTCCCACACAGTTCTGTATGTGATGTGATGTTATAAAATGACCTATATCTCTTATTGCAACATCACTCAGAATGATTCCCAAGTCCCATAAAAACCCCCATATTACAACTTTTTTTCCCTCTCTGTGCCCTCAGAGCCTCCAGTGGCAACTGGCTCCACATCAATGTTGTAATTTCTTCTATTGCTAGAATCACAATATGTCTATAGCAGAATACCAGTAAGTCCATTCTAGCCAGAGCTCTGCCCCCAATCCCGAGGTTTCTGGAATGGTGACATCCACTCCATCTCCAATTGAGAGGGGGCCTATATTCCATGTGGAAGATGAATGGGGCTACTCTGCCTGCAGCTGCAGACTCTCTCCATTCCCTGGGAATGACCATTGTCCATTGTAATCTACCCACCAGTAGTCCTGGGTGAGTCCATTGAGCTGTAGAGTAGGTGTTGCAAATCTACAGAGGTTCTGGGACCAACTGGTACATGGACAGCCCAAAAACTCGAGTCTCTAAATGTACACATGCAAACTCTAGCACCAAGTATAGGTTTAAATAGAAGGGAAAGATGAGCCATGTACAGGGAAGACATAATTAAATCCAATTCTGTCACTCTCAGGAGAAAAACTCCAAGGTAGGGACTACTGTCAAGGCACCAAACTCTGGAGCTATCAGTCATGACCATAACCTGGGTATCTCCAGAGGCCTCAGGAGCCCCACTATTTGGGGTAGAATCCACTTTGGAAGTCTATGACATCCTGCTGAGAGGGGCATAAGCATTTCCTCTGGGATGACCTCCCAAGAAACTTTAAAGTATCTTAGCCATATAAACTCATTTGACTTTACCTTTTCCCCCTTTTATTTGAGGTCATTTTCCAGTTGCATTGCTAGTTGGTGTTTGGTAGCAATCCGTTGGTGCCAGGGAAGCACATCCCCAGGAGTCATGTCCCATGCTGGGGGGAAGGTAATGCATTTATATGCTGAGTTTGGCTTAAAGAGAGGCCACATTTGAGGAATAAGGAGATTCTCAGGAGGCAATCCTTAGGCACCCCATAACAATAGGCTCAGTTTCAATATCAAGAGCAAAAGCTCATAAGCCTAGCCGTCAATATCAAGGGCCCATCAGTGGATCATCCTTCTTCACCAGTCACTGCCCCTGCACTTGGGGGCTATTGCTGCTCCCTTAGAGAATGTGGCAGAGCTCTCCAGGATAGCAGTTCAGTATTCTCTTTGTTATTGTGTGAGTCTCCACCCACTGTAACAATGCCCCAAGAACATTTGAACATTTTTACATACCTTATATGTATATTCAGGTGAATTCCCTACCATGCATCCCGCATCACTGACACCCCACACCACAGATCCTCCCCTGCCCCAATTGTAACCTTTCTGTGATCCAAAGCTTCCACAAAAATAAAGCAATTAAAATAGACAAATACAATTAATAGGAAAATAAACAATAATGATATTTAAATATAAGAAATAAAATTCATAAAAATTTAAAAAACTAAAAATAAAATAAAATTAAAAGATTGGGATATTAAAAAACTGAAAAATATTTGAAAAAAATTTTTTGACGTTTTGCCTTTCATTACCATTATCTGGTGTCCTGTCTGTAGCGTGACACCTCCATCCTCATTCCCCAGTGTCTCACTGTATTTCATTTTGTTTTCAAATAAGTTTTAGGTCACAGCAAAGTCACACACAGAATACAGGAGACTCTCATATACCCCAAATCCTCCCCCTTTCCTCCCCCCCACATTAATACCTTTTTATATGTAGATGGTAACTTTGTTATAACTGACATACATATAGTGAAACATAGCTACTTAACATAGTCAGTGGTTTACATTATGGATTACATTTTAGACTGTACAATTTTATAAATTTTGATGGTATTTACCGTGTCCTGTGTCCATCATTGTAAGATCATGTAGAACATTTCCACTGCCCACTAAATGCCTCCAGTTTGATCTACTCTATTCCTACCTCTCCTTCCCCTTAGGGTTCACAGCAAACCCCTGGCTTCAGTCCTTGGATGACAAGATGCATAGTTACATGCAATAAGACTGACGTCTTGACACACTGGCTGTCCTCCCTTATTAGGAACTGCCCATGCTCTTTATAGACTCCTGCCTGTCTATTTGTGAACAAATCGATTCTCCTTAGGATGGGAGTCCAACTTCTTCCTGGTCATTATGTGGATCTCCACCCACTGATCCAACATATTATGACAGAATGATCACTCACACACTCCCTAGAAGCCTGCTCCAGGTGTGCCCTGTCCCAAAAGACCCCCATCCAACACCCTAATCCAGTAACCCTTCATTGTCATATTGCCATAAAAGAATTCCCAAAATGTACTTTCAGCCATATACCCAGAAATCCCCAGTGTTCACCTGGTCCCCCTCCCATCCTTCCCACCAGTACCCTGGACCTCCCAACCCACACTTCCCAAACTACACTCCTGTCAACTCTGCACCACCCATCCCAATAAAATCACTACCCTCTTGTCATATCCCTTCAATACATGACTACACAATTTCACCTTACCATAGATTACATCTGTTTGGATGTTGAATCACAACCTTCTTCTACCTTTCTATTTCCTGTAAACCTATCTTCCAGACAATAGCTCCCTGAGTCTGCTCAATTTGCTTAATTTATGTCAGTGAGTTCAGGTACTGTTCATCCTTCAATGCCTGGCTTGCTTCACTCAAAATAAGGTCCGCAAGATTCATCCATGTTATCTCTTGTGTTAGCACTTTATTCCTTCTTACAGTTGAGGAATATTCCACTGTATGTATGTACCACATTTTGTTTATCATTTTTTCTGTTGATGGACACCTGGGTTGATTCCATCTTTTGGCAATAGTGAATAATGGCACTGTGAACATTGGTGTGCATATACCTGTTCATTTCTTTGCATTCAATTTTTCTGCGTATATACCCAGCAGTGGAATTGCTGGATCATATGGAAGTTCTATAGGTAGTTTTTGAGGAACTTCCAAACACTCCTCCATAATGGCTGGACTATTCTACGTTCCCACCAGCAGTGGGTGAGGGTTCCCATTCGTCCACATTCTCTCCAACACTTATAATCTGCTGTTTTTTCAGTAGCCACCATTCTAATGGGTGTAAGATGCTATCACATTGTAGTTTTGATTGGCAATTCCCTAATAGCTAGTGATGTTGAGTATCTTTTCATGTGTTTTTTAGCTATTTGTGTTTCTTCTTTGGAGAAGTGTCTTTTCAGGTCAGTTGCCCATTTTTTAAATGGGTTGTTTCTCTTTTTATTTTTGAGGTGTAGGACTTCTTTATAAATGCAGGCTATTAGGATCCTTTCAGATATATGGCTGCCAAATATTTTTTCCCATTGTGTAGGCTGCCTTTATACTTCATTGATAACGTCTATTGAGGTGCAAAGTTTTCAATTTTGATGAGATCCCGTTTATCTATTTTTTTCTTTGGCTGCTTGTGCTTTGGGTTTGAAGTTCGTGAAACCATTTCCTATTACAAGTTCCTGTAGATGCTTCCCTACATTATCTTCCAAGGTTTTATGTTCTTGCTTCTTATATTTAGATCTTTGTTCCATCTTGAGTTGATTTTTCTAAAAGGTGTGAGATGGTGTTCCTCTCTCATCCTTTTGGATAAGGATATCCAGTTCTCCAAGCACCATTTGCTGAATAGGCCATTCTCTCCCAGTTGAGTGGGCTTGTTGGCCTTGTTAAATATCAGTTGACTGTATATGCAAGAATCTATATCAGAAGTCTCAGTTTGGTTCTTTTGGTTGGAGTGTCTATCCTTGTGCCAATTCCATGCTGTTTTGAACACTGTAGCTTTATAGTAGGTTTTAAAGTCAGGTAGTGTGATAGCTCCAATTTCATTTTTCTTTTTCAATATGTCTTTGGTGACTCGGAGCATCATTCCCTTTCAAATAAATTTTGCATTTAGTTTTTCCAATTCTTTAAAAAAATCCTGTTTTGATTTTTATTGGCATTGCATTAAATCTGTAGATTAGTTTCAGTAGGATAGATATCATAATGATATTTAGCCTTCCTATCCATGAACAGGGAATATTCTTCCATTTATTTAAGCCTTCTTTGATTTCCTTTTACAGAATTGTGTAGATTTCTCTATATTTGTCCTTTACATCTTTAGTTAAATTTACTCCAAGGTATTTGATTCTTTGTTACTATTATAAATGGTATTTTTTTCTTAATTTTCTCATCAGATTGCTCATTACTGGTGTACAGAATTTATAATGATTTTTGAGCATTGATCTTACTGCCTGTGACTTTACTGAAAACATTTATAAGCTCTAGAAGCTTTGTTGTAGATTTTTCAGGGCTTACTATGTATGGGATCATGAAGAGCAGACACAAGAAGCTCATCTCCGTCTTCCCCATCCTAGAACTCATTATGAAATTACAAGTGGTAGGCAGGATTACAAGAACACTATCGGAAAAATCAAACATGGTTTTGTAGAGCAAAATATTATGGTTTAGACATACCATAGATTACCCTGGACCCTGAGGATATAATAAGGAGAATTTCTTTTTGAAAATTGTCACTCAATGATTACATGTATTGAGTAAATTTTGAAAGCCACACATATGTCAAAAGGAAGGCACATACTCATAAAATACCCAAGGACACAGTATATTTTGACTTTGTGGTGTTCTCTAGGTTCAGTGCAAGGCTGACTAAGTACTTAGAGAACACCTGGCACAAGGTCAATATGGAGTTGCTGGGGGCACTGATTTGTTTTCCTTTTCTCCTTATTTGTTTGCTTTTACACTTCTGGAATTCAAGGCTATTTCTGCCATAACAGAAGCCAAATAGAAAAATTTGTGGGAATAACAAACCAAATTGGAATGTGCTTGGAAACCTGATAACAAGAGCTTCAGCAAATCCTGCAACTGCTGGATTCCCAGTCCCCAGACAACAACATCCAGAGAACTGTGCAACAATTCTAGATACTGAAACAACTCAATCAATATCCAGATATTAACAAATGTCTGATTTTTGTTCATACAAAATTACTATCTGAAGATGAACCTCCAAGATCATTGAATGGTCTCATTTTATCAAATAATATGAAAGCACATTTTCAAAATTTTCTAAATGTTGTAGCAGACTTTATTAAAAGTGAGTATTTGAACAAAATTGGGGACTCCTCTCATTATAGCAACAGTAGATATTTTGATTACAATCATAGCCTCCAAAGGAAAATTACAGAATTGGACTGACCTCTTGCCAAAACTCTGTAGCCTATTGGATTCTGAAGATTGCAACACCTGTGAGGGAGCATTTGTTGCCCTTCAGAATATAGATGAAGATTCTGCTGAGATTTTAGATAGTGCTGCTTTAGATCATCCTCTCAACATCATGATTCCTAAGCTTTCACATTCCTTCAAGCACAGTAGCCCAAAATAAGGTCTCATGCTGTTGCATGTGTCAATCAGTTTATTATCAATAAGACCCAAGCTCTGATGTTGCACATTGATTCTGTTATTGAGAATCTCTTTTCATTGGCTGGTGATGATGGACCAGAGGTATGGAAAGATGTGTGCTGATCTCCTGTGATGTTGCTGCAAGTTTGCATGGATCACCTGCTTCCTCACAGGCAAAATATAGTTGAGTACATGCTACAGAGGACCCAAGATCAAGATGAAAATGCGGATTTGGAAGCTTGTGAATTTTAGCTAACTGTGGCTGAACAACCATTATGCAAATATGTACTCATAAGGAATCTTTCTAAGCTGATTCTGGTGTTAGTGAATGCCATAAAGTATTCACATACAGTTTTATGCTACTTAAGGGTGATGTTTAAGAAGATGAAACAATTCCTGATGGTGAGCAGGATATAAAGCCAAATTTTCATCAATTAAGGACAGTGGCACAATACCATGATGAAAATGGAATTGATGAGCCAGATGATGATGATGAAATCAATTCTGACTGGAATCTAAGAAAATACTCTGCTGCTGCCCCAGATGTTCTTGCAAATGTATTTTGTGATGAGTTTTGCCACATATGTTGCCCCATTCATAAGAACTACTTTTTCATCATGAATCATGGATAAAGAATGAGGCATATTGGTTTTAGGAGCAATTGCTGAAGGGTGCATGGAGGACATGATTCCATACTTGCCTGAGCTCATTCTTCACCTCATTTCATGTCTTTCTGATTAAAAGTCTCCTGCAAATTCCATAATGAACTACACTTTTAGCTGCCATGCACCCTATGTATCAACAAGTCCCCACAAAAGTATCTGAAGCCACTAATGTTAGTATTGCAAAAGCATTCCATGATAGCAATAAGAGAGTAGAAGAAACTACCTGGAAGTTATGGGAAAATGACTGTCAGTATGGGCAGATAAGGCTCAACTCTCACAAAAACAATAGGGAAAGCACCATGGGCTGCCTTGGGGACCTGCTTTGGGTAACATCAGCATAGGACACTGCTTCACAACACCCAGGAGAGTAAGGGACAGAGAGACAAAGAAGCCAGAACAACTGAGCATGAGTTATTAAAACTCCCGGCTGCTGGGAAGGTCTCCCCTCCCCCATTGCTGAAATATTAAGTGAGGATAAAACTCCTGGCCAATTACACTGAACTGACAGGAAAGCAGATATCTTCCTCGCTGCCATCTGTATTGGATATATAGAAAACAGGAAAGAGTTCTGAGTCATCTAGGAGGGTACTGGAAAGATAAAGAAGCCAAAGGAAAACCGTCAGATGGCCTAACTGAATGAACAAAATAAAAACCAGGAGGAGATGCAGAACATGGAACAACTAATCAAAGAAGTTCAAACAAATATCATGAATCAAATTAATGAAGTGAAGGGAGAGATTAAGGATATTAAGAAGTCACTGGGAAAACATACTGAAGAAATCATAAACATGCATAAAATGATAACGCATATGATGGTGATCAATGGCATAATACAGGAAATCAAATATTTCTGGAAGCACATGACAGCAGATTTGAGCAGGCAGAGGAAATAATCAATGATGTGGAAGATTGACATCTGAAATCAAACAGACAGTAGAAGAGATTGATAAAAACACAAAGAAAATCCAGCAGGGACTTAGGGATTTGAAAGACAACATGAAAAACACAAACATATGCATTGTAAGATTCCCAGGGGGAGAAGAGATGGGAAAGGGGACAGACGGTGTGTTAGAGGAAATAATGGCTGAAAATTTCCCAAATTTACTGAGGGAAACAGATGCACCTGTCCAGGAAGCAAAGCGCATCCCAAACAGTATAAATCCTAAAAGGCCTACACCAAGACATGTACTTGTCAAACTGTCCAATGCCCAAGAAAAAGAGAAAATACTGAAATCAGCAAGAAAAAAGAGATCCATCACATACAAGGGAAACTGAATAAGATTCAGTGCTGATTTATCAGCTGAAACCATGGAGGCAAGAAGGCAGTGGTATGACATTGTTAAGGTACTAAAAGAAAAAAAAAAACTTCGAGCCAAGAACACTCTAACCAGCAAAGCTGGCACACAAAATTGAGGTAAAACACAAAATATTCAGAGATAAACAAAAATTAAGAGAGTATGTGAATAAAAAACTTCCCCTTTTAAGAAATATTAAAGGGAGTTCTGCAGGTTGAAAGGAAAAAAACAGGAGAGAGAGAGTTGGAGGAGAGGGTAAGAACAAGTAATATATAAAAAGGGAAATATAAACAATATATAACATACATAAACCTAAAGAAAGTATGGTTAATATAAGTATTTCATGACAGTAATAATATTGAAAGTTAATGGATTAAACTAACCACTCAAGACATACACATTGGCAGAATCTGTGGAAATATGACCAATCTATATGCTATCTACAAGAAATCCACCTTAGACCCAGGGATGTAAGGAGGATAAAAGTGAATGGAGGGAAAACTATCTTACAAGCAAACAATAACCAAAAAAGGGCAGAAGTAGTTATACAAATATCAGACAAAATAGACTTTAAATGCAAAACTATTATAAGAGAAAAAGAAGGGCATGAAATTAAGAAAAAAAAAAGGGTAATCTATCAAGAAGAAAGAATAATCATAATCATTTATGCACCTAACCAAGGCACGTCAAAATACATTAGGCAAACACTGGTAAAGCTAAGTAGAGAAAGAGATGCCCATATAATTATAGTGGGGGACTTTAATACACCATTATCACCATTAGACAGAACATTTCCACAGAGAATCAATAAAGAAACAAGACTTTGAATAATACAATATAGGATCTGGACCTAATAGACATATACAGAACATTGCACCCAAATACACCAGGATATATATTCTTCTCAAGTGCACATAGATCATACTACAGGAAAGACCACATGAAAGTTTATAGAACAACTCTCAATAAGTTCAGAAAGATTGAAATTATACAAAGTAATTTCTCTGACCACAATGGAGTGAAGCTGGAAATCAGTAAGTGGAAGAGAATCAGATTAGCCACAAAGATATGGATGTTAAAAAACACACAGTTAGACAGAGTGGGTCAAGGAGGAAATCACAAAAGAAATCAGTAATTACCTTGAAATGAAAGAAAATGACAACACAATGTATCAAAACCTATGGAATGCAGCAAAAGCTGTACAGAGAGGGAAATTCATAGCCATTTATGCCTATATTAAAAATGAAGAAAGGGGTAAAATGAAAGACCTAACTGCACACCTGGAGGAATTAGAAAAAGAACAAAAAACTAATACTAAAGGCAGTATAAAGAAGGAAATTACAAAGATTAGAGCAGAGCTAAATAAAATTGAAAATAAGAAAGCACTAGAAAAACTAAACAAAAGATAGAGCAAGATGGTATTTACTTAAGAGGGCAATGACCAGCTCACTTGCAAAAAATGGCTGAAAACAGGCAAGATCCTGCCTCAGTGAGCTGATTTGGGAACCCACAAAGCAGGACGCTTCAGAGCATTAATCTGGAGGTAGCTGGACAAAGAGATAAATAGCCCAAAGTAAAATCATGAGTTTCTCACCCCAGTGACTGGAAACAGCAGGTGGATAAGCCCAACATTCCAAACAAAAGGACACTGGGAAACCCTGACTCCATTCAGCCACCAAGGGAGAGGGATCATTCTCTGGGTGTAAGAGGGTTATGGGGAAAGGTGGAGAGGGGTTTCCTTTCTGTGGGTTTGTTTACCTGGATCCCCTTTGAACTTTAGGGAGTATACCAGCTGGCAAGAGGTGTCTCTGGGAAGAGAGGAGAGGTGAATCTGCTAAGGCAGCATGAATAACCTAGCTGACCTGGATGAGAAGAACTTGGACTGGGAGAGTGCAGAGTCAGGGAATTGACTACTCCAATGCTAAAAATTATTAAAATTCCAATTACACTAAGGGAGTCAGGCAGCAGGAAGCACTTCACAACCTTCCAAGGGCCGATTCAGAGTATCATGGGAGGAGAGGTAGGTCTGGAAGAGGGTTGAGAGTCATTCCCATGCCGTGAGTTCAGATACCAGGGTCCTATTTGAATTTCAGAAGGGAACTCAACATGACCAGGAGACACAAATGGGATTTGATTACACAGGTTATCTTGTCTTGTTGCCCTGGGAGAGAAACAAATAAGAATAGAAAGGGGAAAGGGACAGACAGGCTCCTAATTTGCAGGAATCTAGCCAACTGCACAAAGTCAAACCTGCCCTATGGAAATTGACAGGTAAGCTCTATAGCTAACTGACCCAACAAGAAATTTTAGCTCAGTGGAGGTGTCTCTGATTTAAATATACAAGGTCTCTAGTTCAATTCCCAGCTATCCTTAGAGTAGTGATCCACTGAGTTATCAAACACCCATCTGATACTTTAAGATAGAGAACACATATACATTATTTTTGTATTAGCTTACCTTTGGTCTCTTATTTTTCTTTAAAAAAAGGTTCCTTTAAAAAAATAATTTAGTTTACTCAATAAAACCTTATTCAAAACATGAAGAGAGCAGGCTCCAGTATAATTGATGAACACTGGCATCCTGAGAAGCAAATCAGTGGACTAAAAGGGAAAACCGTTTTTCCTAAGTTTTTGTTTGGTTATTTGCTTCTTTGTTTTTTGTTCTTTTTTCCCCCCCTACTTTCCCTCTCAATTTAATTTCTTTTTTAAAATTATGTGCTGCTGTCTTGTTTCTTCTTTGCTATGTTTCCCTTTCCCTTTGTTTCCCCTTCTTTTTTGTATACCAATTTTTTCTACCTATGCTAATTCTTTTCCTACCTTCAACTTCCTATCTTTTGTTTTCTGTTTTTGTTCTTACATTATACCACTCTTTGTTAAGACTTCAATTTTTCTTGTTTTTATATGTATCTCCTCTATTATGTGTATTATTTTTTTAAACATTTTTTCTTATTTTCTTTTCTTTTTTCTTTCGCTCTCTAATTATCATTCCAGCCTGTTAATTCATTCTGGATATTTTTCTCTATTTGGTTTTTCATGTCATTCTCTTCTTGCCTCTATCCATATCCCTGGCCCTAATTTTTTCATTCAAGGAAACATAGACAAAAACAAGGAAATAGAATAAGAGGAAAAAACTATGAAAGAGAAAATTTACCACACACAAAAACAGCAACTAAATAAAACCCCAGAGTAGAGTGAGAAACTAATCTATGGAATAAACCTAAAAGATAAAGAGTTGTCTAAAAACCAACAAAAAATTATAAACCCTACTAAGAAACAGAAAGACATGACCCAGTTGAATGAACATACTAAAAACCAGGAGGAGATGCAGAACATGGAACAACAAATCAGAGTTGTCCAAACAAATAATGTGAACCAACTTAATAAAGTGAAGGAAGAGATTAAGAATATTCAGAAGACACTGGGAGAACATACTGAAGAAATTGTAAATATCCATGAAAAGATAACAGATATAATTGTGGTGAAAGGCACAATCCAAGAAATCAAAAATACACTGGAAGCACATAAGAGCCGATTTGAACAGGCAGAGGAAAAAATTAGCTATGTGAAAGACAGCACATCTGAAATCAAACAGAGAGTAGGAAGACAGATAAAAAGATAGAAAAAATCCAGCAGGAACCTAAGGATCTGAATGACAACGCAAAACTCACAAATATAAACATTATAAGCATACCAGAAGGAGAAGAGAAGGGAAAGGGAACAGAAGGGTGTTGGAAGAAATAATAACAGAAGACGTCCCAACCATATTGAGAGAGATGGATGTACATGTACAGGAAGCACAGCACACCACAAAAAGTAAAAATCCCAACAGGCCTACTACAAGACAGATACTTGTCAAATATACAATGCTCAAGACAAAGAAAGAATACTGAAAGCAACAAGAAAAAAGAAAACTTTCACATACAATGGAGCCTCAATAAGTTTAAGTACTGAAGTCTTACATGAATTCATGGAGGCAAGACGACAGTGGTATGACACAGTCAACGTACTAAAAGAAAAAAACTTCCAGCCAAGGATTCTCTATCTAGCAAAGCTGGCATTAAAAAATAATGGGGAATTCAAAATATTTACAGAAAACAGAAATTAAGAGAGTAAGCCAATAAGAAATATGCCCTTCAAGAACTACTAAAGGGATTTCAGCAGGTTGAAAGGAAATAAAAGGACAGAGTGAGTTGGAGGAGTGTGTAAGAACAACTAAAAAGACAAAAAGAGAAATAAAAACAGCATATGATGTACATCAACCCAAAGGAAATAAGGCCAATGTAAGTAATTCCTTGAGAGTAATAACACTGAATGTTAATGGATTAAACACACCAGTCAAGACATAGATTGGCAGAATGAGTAAGGAAATAAGACCCATTTATATTGTCTACAAGAACCAGTGATTCAAGGAGACTGAAAGTGAATGGCTGAAAACAATCTTACAAGAATGCGATAACAAAAAAAATGTTGGACTAGCTATATTTATATTCGAAAAAATAGAGTTTAAAAGCAAAACTATTGAAAGAGACAAAGATGGGCACTATATATTAGTGAAAGGGGTAATCTTTCAAGAGAAAGAACAATGATAAACATTTATGCATTTAACAGCGGCACCTTAAAATACATAAGGCAAACACTGGAAAAATTAAGTGGAGAAATAGATGTCTCTACAATTATAGGGGGGACTTTAAAACACCATTATCACCATTAGACAGAACTTCTTGACAAAGAATCAATAAAGATAGAAGGAATTTGATTAATACATTAGAAGATCTGGATATAATAGAGATATACAGAACACTACCCCCAATTAGAGTGGTATATACATTCTTCTCAAGTGAACATGGATCATATTCCATGATAGACCACATTCTGGGCCACAGAAAAAATAACTCAATGAATTCAGAAAGATTGAGATTATACAAAGTAATTTTTCTGACCACAATGGAATGATATTGGAAATAAGTAAGGGCCAGAGAGCAAGATTAGGCACAAAGATATGGAAGTTAAACAAGACACTCTCAGACAAACAATGGGCCAGGGAAGAAATACCAAAGGAATTCAGTAACAACTTTGAAATGAATAAAAATGACAACAAAACTTATCAAAACCTATGGGATGCAGCAAAATCTGTATTGAGAGGGAAATTCATAGCCATAAATGCATATCAAAAAAAGAAGAAAGAGCTACAATTGAAGATCTAAATGCACACCTGAAAGAATTGGAAAAACAGCAACAAACTAACTCCAAAGGAAGTAGAAAGACAGAAGTAGCAAAAATTAGAACAGAACTAAATGAAATAGAACATAAGAAAGCACTAGAAAAAATAAACAAAACCAAAATCTGGCTTTTTTAGAAGATCAACAAAATTTAAAAACCCTTGGTCAGATTAACAAAGAAAAAGAGAGAGAAGATGCAAATACACAAAATAAGAAATGAGGAAAAGTGTATCATCACTGAACCCATGGAAATAAATAGTATAATAAGATGATATTTTGAAAATTATATGCCAACAAGAATGATAACTTAGAGGAAATGCACAATTTCCTAGAAACTCACAAGCAGCCTACATTCACAAAAGAACAAATCAATGAACTCAATAGACCAATTACAAGTAAATAGACTAAGACCTCAAAATCATCCCAAATAAGAATAGAACAGGACTAGATGGCTTCACAGGTGAATTCTACTAAACATTCCAGAGAGAACTTACCCGAATCCTTCTTAAACTCTTCTGAAAAATAGAAGTAGAATGAACATTGCCTAACTCATTAAACTGGCAGCTTTAAAAAACAGAGGACTATAATTTCCACTGATGGTGGGAATATAGAATGGCCCAGCCATTGTGGAGACAGTTTGGTGGTTCCTAAAAAATTAACTATAGAACTGCCATATGATCCAGCAATTACACTTCTGGGTGGAATATTGCTTTGGAAACAAAGACACAAACAGGTATATGCACACCAATGTTTATAGTGGCTTTATTCATTAGTGCCAAAAGATTGAATCAACCCAAATGCCCATCAGCAGATGAAGGGGTAAACAAAATGTGGTACATACATACAATGGAATATTACTCAGCTGTAAGAAGGAATATAGTGCTAGCACACAGAATAACATAGATGAACCTTGAGGACATTATGTTGAGTGAAAAAAGACGTGCTTTGAAGGATTAACAGTACACGACATCACTGATATGAATTAAGCAAATTGAGCAGACTCAGAGAGCTATTGTCAGGAAGATAGGTATACAGGAAACAGAAAAGGAGAAGAACGTTGTGAGAAAACACCCATACGGCCATAATCTATGGTAAGGTGAAAGTGTATAGTCACGTAATGAAGAAATTTGACAGGAGAGTAATGATAATATTGGGTTGGGTGGTGCAGGTTTGACAGGTGGTTAGATTGGGGAGGGTGAGTTGAAAGGTCTAGGGAACTGTGGGGAGGGTTGGGAGAGGGATCAGGTGAATTCTGGGGGTTTGCAGGTATGTGGTTGAAAGTAAAAAGTGGGGAAGGCTCTTATGGCAATATGACAAGGAAGGTTTACTGGTTTAGGGTGTTAGCTGTGGGGGCATTTGTGACAAGGTGCACTGCAGCAGGCTTCTAGTGAGGGTGTGAGTGATCATTTTGTCATAATGTGTTGTATCAGTGAGTGGAGACCCACATAATGAGAGGGAAGGAGATGGACTGCTATACTCAGAATGAATGATTTGTTCCCAAACAGAGAAGCAGGATTCTATTAAGAGGTTATGCAGTTCCTAATAGGGGAGGGTAATCCTGTGTGTTATGACCTCAGTGTTGTTGCAATGAACTATGAATCTTGTCATCCAAGAAGTGCAACCAGTGGATCACCTTTGGCCCCAAGGGGAGGGGT
This sequence comes from Cabassous unicinctus, assembly GCA_029593785.1. NCBI lineage: Eukaryota > Metazoa > Chordata > Mammalia > Cingulata > Chlamyphoridae > Cabassous > Cabassous unicinctus. The sequence continues at coordinate 2,004 of JAQZBX010048129.1, read as the reverse complement.
GGGAGGAATGGAATAGGAATATGAATGGGATAGACAACATAAATGGGGTATTTAGTGAGCAGTGTATGTGTTCCACATGATCTTACCATGATGACACAGGCCATGTTTAATAACATCAATATGTATAAAAGTGTACTGCCTAAAATGTAAACCATAATGTAAAACATTGACCATGTTTAGTAGCTACATTTCACTATGTGTATATCAGTTATACCAAAGATACCATCTACCTATAAAAAGATATTAATATAGGAAGTAGCAAAAGTGGTGGATTTAGGTATATTACAGTCCCCTGTATTCTGTGTGTGACTTTGCTGTAACCTAAAACTTTGAAAACAAAATGAAAAATATTAAGACACCAGGGAAGAAATGGAAGAAAATGCCACTGTTCAGACAGGCACCAGATATTACAGTGATGAAAGGCAAAGAGTCAAAAAAAGGTTTTTAATATTTTCATTAAATATTAATTAATATTAATTAACATTAATATTAAATATTAATCTTTAAAGAGATTTTTTAAAAAATATTTTAAATTATGCTTAGATTACATAAATGTTACAGAAAAATTACAGGGATTCCCATGTTCCCCACCTCCCACACCTCCCATAACATCCCACATAAACATCTTTCTTTAGTATGGCTCATCACCTGCAATGGACATACACATCTTAGGGTTTTGCCTTTAAGCATAGACCATAGTTATTTTTGCTTTTTAAAATTTTTATGTATTATATTTATTATACTTAATATTGTTTCATTTTCCTATTAATTGCATTTGGCTGTTTTAATGAGTTCACTTTGAAGAAACTTTAGATCACGGAAAGGTTACAGTGGGGCAGGGGAAGATCATTGGTGTGGCATGTCAATTATGGGGGATACATGGGAGGAAGTTCACCTGAGCATACATATAAGGTATATATAAAAATGTTCAAATGTTCACAGGGAATTGTCACAGTGGGTGAAGACTCACAAAACAACTGAGAGAATATTGAATTCCCTTCCTGGAGTGCTCTGCCACATTCTCTGAGGGATCAACAACAGCCCCCCAAGTGTAGAGGCAATGAGTGTTGAAGGAAAATGATCTACTCATGGGCCCTTGATATTGATGTTTATGCTTATGAGCCTTTGATCTTGAAATTGAAACTTATCCTATTTTTGTGGGGTGCATAAGAGTTGCCTCCTCAGAGCCTCCTTGTTGATCAAATGTGGCCATTCTCTATGCCAAACTCAGCATATAAATGCATTACCTTCCCCCAGCGTAGGACATGACTCCTAAGGATGAGCCTCCCTGGCACCAAGGGATTACTACCAAGCACCAACTAGCAATGCAACTGGAAAAAGATCTCAAATAGAACAGAGTAAAGGTAAAGACAAAAGAGTTTATATGGCTAAGAGACTCCAAAGTGAGTTGGGAGGTCATCTCAGAAGTAACGGTTATGCATATTTCAGCAGGATCTTACAGACTTCCAAAGTGGATATTACCCCAAATACTGGGGCTCCTGAGAGCTCTGGTGACACCCAGTTCCTATGGTCAGGGCAGATAACTCTGGAGTTTGGTGCCTTGCCAGTGGGCCCTACTTTGGAGTATGTACTCCTGACAGGGACAGATTTTGCCTCAATTATGTCTTCCCTACACATGACTCATCTGTCCCTTCTATTTAAACCCATAATTGGTGCTGGAGTTGGTAGGTGTATGTCTAAGAGACACAAGATTTTGTCTTTCCATGTGCCAACCAGCCCAGGAACTTAAGCAGAGTTATAACACATACTCTACAGGTCTTTGAACTCACTCAGGACAACTAACAGGGAGATGATGATGGACAACGACCATCCCAAGGAACAGACAGAGACTCTAACTACAAGCAAGATAGTCTTCTCCATCTTCCTTATGGGATATAAGCCCCCTCTCAATTAGAGGTGGAGTGGACATCACCATCTCAGAATCTTCAGATTGGGGAAAGAACTATGGATTAGAGTGGACTTATTGGTATTCTACTGCAGACA
>JAQZBX010048128.1:0-20288 GCA_029593785.1 Cabassous unicinctus | reverse complement strand
CCACATAATGAACAGGAAGGTGTTGGACTCCCATCCTGGGGAGTCCTGCTATGTTCTCAAACAGAGGGACGAGAGTCTTTTGAAAGCATAGGCAATGCCTAATAGGGGAGGACTGGCCAGTATGTCAAGCCCTCAATGTTGTTGCAAGTAACTATGAATCTTGTTCTTCAAGGAGTGAAGCTTGGTGGTTACCATGGGTCCCGAGGGGAGGAGGGAGGAATAGAATAGATGGAACATGGGGCTTTTGGGGGCGATGGAAGTGTTCTACATGATCTTGCAATGATGTATACAGGCCATGTTAAATTTCATCAAACTTTTTAAAAGTGTATGGTCCAACATGTAAACCATAATGTAAATCATTGACCATAGTTAGTAGCAATGTTTCAATATTAGTACATCAACTGTAACAAATGTACCATCCACATGTAAAATGTTATTAATAGGGAAAAGGGGGAGGATGTTGGGTATATGGGAATCCCCTATATTCTGTACATCACTTTTCTGTAACCTAAAGCTTCTTTGAAGACAAAATGAAAAATATAAGTATCTTTAAATATATATCTTTAAATAGGAAGACACAGCTAAATTAACAGTAAAAGGATGGCATAAGTTATACCACACTAACAGTAATCATAAGAAACCTGGACTGCCTATATTATGAGATAAAGTTGGTTTCCTGACAAAGTATACCCGGGATAAAGAGAGATATTTCAAAATGATAGAAGAGTCAAATCATCATCATCAAGAAGATATAACAATTCTAAATGTGTATGCACCTAAAAAAAAGAGCTTCAAAATACATAAATCAGCTACTGATAGAACTGAAAGGAAAAATAGAAAAATCCACACATTTAGTTGGATATTTCAACACTCCTCAACAATTGGTAAAACCAGTAAAAAAAAAAAATTAAATACATATATAATCTGAACACTATCAACCAGCTTGTCTTAACATTTACAGAAGATGATACACAACAATGGCAGAATACACAATCTTTTCAAGTGCAAATGTAACATTCACTGTGGCAGTTTGATATTATTTATGAATTCCAAAAAGACATATTGATTATGTTTGTAAACTGGTCTGTTTCTCTGGTCATGATACCTTTTGACTTATTTAAATTCAAAGGTTTTACGTTGGGAAGCAGATGTGGCTCAAGTGATTGGGCTTCTCCCTAGCACATGGGAGGTCCCGGGTTCAGTTCCTAGTGCCTCCTGGAGAAGGCAAGCTGGCATGGCAGGCAGGCATGGTGAGCTCATATGACAAGATGATGCAACAAAAGAGACACAGGAAAGACAATGAGAGACACAACAACCAGGGAGCTGAGGTGGCTCAGGTGATTGAGCACCTCTCTTCCATATAGGAGGTCCCAGGTTCGGTTCCCAGTGCCTCCTAAAGAGAAGACAAGCAGACACAGAGAGCACATGACAAATGGACACTGAGAGCAGACAGTGACTGCAAATGAGGGGGGGGGGGATAAATAAATAAATAAAATAAATTTTTTGAAAAAGTCTTTACATTTATTTGATTAAATCAAGATTAGAGCTTTGACTTGACCACATCATTAGGGCTTGCAGGGTTGAGTCCCCGCCCCCTTGGTGGGCCGATAAAACAGACTCTTACACAGAAGTAGATACACAGAGAAGATACTCAGAGGAAGAGAGACAGCTCCATAGACACAGCAGAGGCCCCGGGAACAGAGAAGAACCATTTGCCTGATAGTTTACAGCTGACCTTGTGAAGAGAACAGAGTAGCTGAGCCTGGAAAGAAATGAGCCCTGGGAAGAGAGAGGACCCTTATGCCAGTCTACAGCTGAGATTTGAAGAAGCTGGAACCATGGAGCCTTAAGAGGAAAAAGGAAGGCTGAACCCTCGCAGACATTGCCCACCATCTTGCTTCAACACATGGCAACAGACTTTGGATGAGGAATTTCCTCTTATGGTACCTTGAGTTGGACTCTTTAGGGCCTTGTAAATGTAAGCTTTTACCCCAAATAAATACCCTTTATAAAAGCCATCAGATTTCTGGTACTTTGCATCAGCAACCCTTTGGCTGACTAATACATTCACTAAGATGAACCACATGCTGAGTCATAAAACAAGTCTCAATATATTTACAAGGATTGAAATCATATAGAATATGTTCTGACTAAAATGGACTCAAATTAGAATTAAATAATGGTAAGATGTCTAGAAAATCCCCAAATATTTGGAAATTAAACAATCACTTCTAAAAAATCCATGCATTAAGGAAAAATCACAAGACAAGTTAGAAAATATTTTGAACTGAATGATAATGAAAATACAACATATCAGAATTTGCAGCATACAGCAAAAGCAGTGTGTTGAGGGAAATTTATAGCTTTGAATGCTTATATTAGAAAAGATAAAAGTCTAAAATCAATTATCTAAGCTTTAACCTTAAAGAGATAGAAACAATAAGAAAAAATTAAACCCACGGTAAGTAGAAGGAAGCAAATAATTAAGAATAGAATTAATGAAATAGAAACACTAACTAGAGAAAAAAATAATGCAGTCAAAATCTGGTTCTTTGAAAAGAATGATAAAATTGACAATCATGCTACTGGTCAAGAAGTAAAGAGAGAAAACACAAATAACCAATATCTAGAATTAAAAAGGGACATAACTACAGATCCTACAAACATTGAAAGGATAATATGAACAAATTTATGACAAATAAAATGGAAAAATTTCTTGATAAACACAGATGATTAAATATTATAAAATAAAAACCAGAAAATCAGAATAACCATACATCTATTAAAGGAATTGAATTCTGAATATAAAACCTTGTCACAAGGAAAATTTTAGGCTGAGATGTTGGCCTGAATTTCATCCACTCACTAGTGAATTCTATCAAACAAACTTTCTGAAAATAGAGGAGGAGGGAACACTTCCCAACTTATTTCACAAGGGCAACCTTACCCTTTACCAAAACCAGGCAATGATATTACAAGAAAACCATAGACAAATATCTTTCATGATCATGGACAGAAACACCCTTAACAAAATATTACTAAATAGAATCCAGCAATATATAATTGAGAAAAATCAACAAACACTGTCTTTTTGAAAATATTAATAAAATAGTTAACTCCTTGATAAGAGACATCAAGAAAAAAGGAGAGAAAACACAATTACAAGGGATGTGAAGGGAGAGGATGTAGTTCAAGTGGTTGAGCATCTGCTTCCCATGTACGAGGTCCCAGGTTTGATCGCTGGTACCTCCTAAAAACAAAAACAGACAAATGAAAAAAGCCAACTCTCATTGGGAAGTGGGTGTAACTCAGTGGTTGAGCACCTGCTGACCATGTACAAGATCCTGGGTTCAATCCCTGATGCCTCCTAAAAAAAAAAGATGAGAGGATATCATGAATAACTTTATACCATAAATATGACTAAAAGAAGTGGAAAAATTCCTTGAAGAACACAACAAAAACTAACCCAAGAAGAAGATTTAGAAAATTTGAAGAGTACTATATCTATTAAAGAAATTACATATTGCTAAAATCAATTTGATAGTATTTTGTTCAGAACATTTACATCTATGTTCATTAGTGAAACTGAACTATAATTTCCTTTCTTGTAATGTCCTTGTCAGTTTTTGCATCAAGGTTATGCTGACCTACTACAACTGATTCAGAAGTATGTTGCTTTGTATTCTATTCACAAATATTTACTCCCCTTTTCTCTAAAAAGATTATATAGCCTTGTCTGTTACTATGTGATTAGCAGTGACGCCTGTGAAAGAAGTATATATGTCTCTGCCCCATTGATTTGGGGTTTGGCTATGTGACTTGCTTTGGGCAATGACATGTGAATGGATATAACATATACCATGTCTGAGCCATTATGTCTTTCTGCCAGTTCTCTTGTTCTTTATCCTCTAACATGAGAACAGCAAGTCCCAAATAGAAGTTGCTCCTTCAGCCTGGATCCTGAACAAAGAAGACAAATGGATGAGAGCCACAGTATACCCACATCCTGGAGCAGGGCTGCAGCTAATTCACAACTGACATGTAATATGAGAAAGAAATCTCTGTTGTTTTGAGCCACTGAGATTTGGGGATTATTCGTTTCCACAGCATAATATATTAAATGCTGACTGATATAGAAAGTGTTTCCTCTTTTTCTATGCTATGAAAGAATTTATATAAGATTGGACTTATTTATTTACTTGACAAAATTCCCCAGTGAAACCATCTGGATCTGGGGTTTTCTTTGTGGAAGTTTCGTTTTCCTCTCTCTCCCCCTCCCTCCCTCCCTTCTCTCTCTTTCCCTCCCTCCCTCCCTCTCTCTTTCCTTCCTCCCTTCCTCCCTTCCTCCCTTCCTCCCTTCCTCCCTTCCTCCCTTCCTCCTTCCTCCTTTCCTCCCTTCCTCCCTTTTCTTTCTTTTGTTCAATTCTCATAGTTTGGGTTTCTAATGAAGCAGTCAAACATCTGAATAAATTAGTATCTGGGCTACGAGGTATCTGTTTCTTTTTTCTTCATTTCTTTTGGTTATTAAAGAAGCTTGTTCGTTATTAAAGAAGTTTTTTTTTTAAGTCCATTATGTTGTCTTTCTAAAATTTGTGCTGGTACTCTGCAAACTTCTGTCAAACAACTAGAATTCAAACATAATGCATTACACTGTATTGGCAATAGCACCACAGCATCATTGTAACCACAGGCCTGCTTATTTGTGCATGATATTTAGAGCATCAGGAAGTGGGGAGAAGAGGAAATATTGTGGTCACATGGCTGGGAGAAGATCAGCTGAAACTGTAGAGGACAAGCCTGAATTTGTCATTGGTGCAAACCTAAGCATTGCTAATGTATTTCAGTAAAAAGATAGGGTTTTCAATGGCCTTGAGCCAAGAATGCAAATATTTGATATGGGATGGTAGTCCTGTGCTATGAAACCATGCAAGATTTTCTGAAATGAAATCTGGGCAATTTCCCCACGAGGTCAGCATTCCCCTGGAACTGCTGTCCTTCCTAGATTGGCAAAATGCATCAACATATTTTGTACCTTGATGGGCTCTGTTCTTACCAAATAATGAGTAATAATTCTAAATGAGGCTGGTTCCAAACTTCCCCCAAATTAGCTTGTCTCAAGAATAACAGAAATTTAAAAAAAAAAAATTTTAATTGGCTTGTTTCCCTTTCTGGAGCATCATCTGGCATCATTAGAACCCACATGACTGGTATGATGGTAGCAGCAGCAGCTGTATTTGGGTAAGTTTTAAAGTATGGATTCATTTTATTTGAAAATTAGTCTACAGCCTATTAAGATTTTTTGCTGCTTCTTGTGTCAATTTTATAAGTTTTGTTTTTCTAGGAATTTGTCTGTTTCATCTAAAATTTCAAATTTATCAGCACAAAATTGTTCATATTATCCTCTTATCTTTTTAAAGTCTGTAGGATTTGTAGTGAAGTCCTCTGTTTCATTTTTGATTTTAGTAGTTTGTGTATTCTCTCATTTTTTGCCAGTGATTTATCACTTTCAAAGTTGTTTCAAAGAAGTTCATCTTCTCTATTGTGTGTTCGTTTTCTATGTCATTAGAGTCTAATACTATCTTTATTATTTTTTCCTACTACTCTCTTCAGGTTTAATTTTCTGTTCTTATTCTAATTTAAATAATTGACTATCAGTCATTGTTCATTTTTAATAATAATTTTAAAGTTGTAAATTTACCTCTAACTATGGATTTGTCTGCATAATAAAGTTTTGAAAAGTTTTAAATATTTTCGTTATCATTCAGTTCAAAATATTTTCTAAGTTCCATTATGATATTTGCTTTGACCCATGAGTTATTTAGAAATGTAATTCTCAGTTTCCAAACACAAGGAAATTTTTGAAATGGATATTTAGCTTACTTAGAGTTTGGTGTGGTTAGGGAACCCAGTGTATTATTTCAATCCTTTGAAATTTATTGACCGGTATTGTGTACTAGCATATAGTCAATTTTTGAACTTAAAAACAATATATATTGTGCATTTCTTGAGTGCAGTGTTCTATAGGTATTAATTAGGTCAAGAGTGTTTTGAAATCAATTGTGTTGTTTAAATCTTTATACCATTTCTGACTTTTTGGTGTGTTCCTATTCTAACAACTATTTGAGAGGTACGTGTTAAAATCTCTGACTATGATTGTGGATTTGTCTATTTCTCTTTTTAATTTTATCAGTATTTTCTTTACATATATTAAGAATATGCTATTAGGTGCATAAAAATTTTTAGGTTTGTTAATTTTCCTGGCAAATTGTACCGTTTTTCATTGTGAAATTCTCTCATTTCTTGTAATGCTTCTTTCCATAAAGTCTACTTACTGTTATTAGTACAGCTTCATTAACTTTGTTTGTTTAGAGTTTGCATAGTACATATTTTTATTTTCCTTTACTTTCGATATTCCTATGTATTTATATTTCAGATGGTTCTCTTATAAGTAGCATATGATTGTGTTTTTATTTTTTAATCCAATCTGATCATCTTTGTCCTTTATCTGGAGCATTTTAACTGGAGCCTATTTTAGTTTCCTTGGCTGCTCAAACACATACCATGCAATGGGTTGGCTTATACAATGGGAATTTATTAGCTTACAATTTTGAGACTAAAAGAAAGCCAAATCAAGGCATCATCAAGGCAATACTTTCTTCCCAAAGACCCGTGTACTGCGGCTGGCTGCCGATGATCCTTGGCTCCTCTGTCACATGGCAAAGCACATGAAAGCATCTCCTGGTCTCTCCCTTCTCTTTTGAGTTCCATCAATGTCCAGCCTCTTGCTTCCTGTGGCTTTCTCTCTCTCTCTCTGTCTGAATTTTAGTCCATTTATAAAGGACTTCAGTAATAGGATTAGGGCCCATCTTCATTGAGGTGGACCATTCCTTAACTGAAGTAACCTCATCAAAAGGTCCTGCTTCCAATGGGTTCACACCCACAGGAATGGAATAAATCTAAGAAATTTTTCTGGGTTATATACAGCTTCAAACCAATACAGAGCCATTTATATTTAATGTAGTTATTGACATATTTGGTTTTAAATCTGCCATCTTACTGTTTGTTTTTTATTTGTTCCATGTATTCTGTTTTTCATTTTCTTCCCTTTATTTCTTTCTTTTAGATTTATTAAGAATTTTTATTTTTCAATATTTTCCATTTTACTAGTTTGTTAAATATTCTCTTACAATTCTTTGTAGATTATCATATGCATCTTTGACTTACCAGAGTTTAATAAAATTAGTACATTTACTTCTTTATGGACAATGAAAGGACCTTAGAATACTTTAACTCCATTTACTTTTCTTTCAACTTACGTACTGTTGTTGTCATGTATTTTTAGTTATATATATATTTAAATCTTTGAACACATTATTATTTTAGACAATTAATATTTATCCCCTTTTGGTGCTATTTATTCCTCCCTACATCTTCAGCCTTACACCTAGGATCATTTTTCTTTACCTGAAGGAAAGCCTTTAATATTTCCTTTCGTTCAGACCTGTTGGTGACAAATCCATTCCATCACGTTTTTCTGAAAATGTTTTTATTTCATCTTCTTTTTAAAAGGATTGTTAAATTGATCTTAAGTGTTCAGTTGAATGAGTTTTGGCAATAGTATTCACCCATATAATAATCATATAAAACGAGAGAAAGAACATTTCCATCACCCCAGAGCCCCTTTCCGGTCAATTTTCCCCTCACCCTCAATACAACCATAGATGAGTTCTGCCTGTTCTTACACTTCATGTAATTTGAATCATATAGATAGAATACAATATTTATACTTTTGTGTAATGTTTTTGAGATTCATCCATGGTTTACATTTCTCAGTAATTTGTTTCTTTTTATGGCTGTTGTATGAATTAAAATTGTTTGAATATAAAACGATTTCTTTGTCCGTTCTCCAGTTGATGCACATTTGGTCTTTAATTATTATGACTAAGGCTGCTTGAACTTTCTTGGACAAGTCTTTTTGTAGACATATGTTTTCTTTTTTCTTGGGAAAATACTTAGAAGTAAAAGTGTCAGGTCATAGGATAGATGTATGTTTAAACTTATAAGAAACTATGAAACAGTTATCTAAAATGAGAGAACAATTTACACTCCCACCAGCAATGATTGAGAGTTGCAGTTGCTCCACACCCTTATATACATTTGGTATTATCACTTTTTCATTTCATCCATTATAGTGGATGTATAAGGGTATCTCACTGAGGCTTGAATTTGCTTTTCTCTGATTAGTAATAATGTTGAACACCTTTTTATGTGCTTATTGGCCATTCACATATCTTCTTTTGTTAAATGTCTGTTCAAATATTTTGCACATTTTGAATTGGTATGTTTGTCTTTTTATTGCTGATATATAGAGGTTCTTGATATGTTTTGGACACAAGTCTTGTCACACATAGGTACTGCAAACATTATCTCCCAATCTGTGGTATATCTATTCATTTTGTTAATATCCTTTTTAAGGTGTGGTTTACATAAAATAAAATGCACACATCCTGACTGTTCAGCTATATGAGTTCTGATAACTACATATACCTCTATAACCACCACCAAAACAAGATATAGAACAATTACATCCCCCAACAAACAAAATATAGAACACATTTTCCCCCTAATCACCCATTGTGCTTTCTTTAGTCAATGCCTCCTACCAGAAGCAACTACTTTGTGACTTTTCTTACCATGGATTAGTTTTATCTGTTTGAACTTCATGTAAATGGAACCATGCAGTCTATATTCCTTTGTACCTGGCTTCTTTAACTCAACAGTGTTTCTGAGATTCATCAGTGTTATACATATATTTTTAATAAATTCCTTCTTTTTACAGTCTTTTTAAAATATATATAACACCATAAAATTCACCCACTTAAAATAATTCATTCCTTTTTAATTGCTGAGTGGTACAGTATTCCATTGTGTGAATATACCACAATTTCTTTATCTATTATGAATAAGACTTCTATGAACATCCTTATACAAATATTTTTTCGTGGACACATGTTTACATTTTTATTGGATAAACACCTTGGAGCGGTATTGCTCGGTCATAGGATAGATGTGTGTTTAAGTTTACAGAAAAGCTGCTAATTTTCCAAAGCAGTGATTGAGGATTTCAGTTGCTCCATGTCCTCACCAACATTGAGACATTGGGTTTTATCATAATTTTTACTCTAGCCCTTCTAGGTGGTCTTTAGCGGTATCTCATTGTTTTCTTGTTGTTGTTTTGTTTGTTTGGTTTTTGAGGTACTGGGAGCCAGGCATTGAACCCGGGACCTTGCATGTGGAAAGCCGGCCCTCAACCACTGAGCCACATCAGCTTCCCTAAGTTGGTTTTATTGTTTGTTTTGCTTGTTTTTTGTTGTTTTTGTTTTTTCAGAAGGCACCGGGAACTGAACCCAGGACCTCCCATGTGGGAGGTGGGAGCTCAACTGCTTGAGCCACATCCACTCCCCTCATTGTGGTTTTAATTCACATTTTCTTGGTGAGTAATGAATGAGCAACTTTTCATAGGCTTTTTGGCCATTTGTATATCTTCTTTGGTTGCCTGTTCAGGCCTTTTTTTTCACTTTGAATAGGTTTTTTGCTTTTTTATTGTTGATTTGTGATTTAAAAAATATTATGACTACAAGTCCTTTGTTGATATATGTATTGAGAATATTTTTCCAGTCTTCTTTTTTTTTAAGATTTTTTTTTTTTTCACCAGGAGGCCCTGGGAATCGAACCCCAGACCTCCTATGTGGTAGATGGGAGCCCAATCACTTGGGCCACATCTGCTTCCCTCCAGTGTTTTTTTAATGGTGTGTTTTGATAAGCAGAAATTTTAAATTTTGATGAAGTTCAAGTTACCAGTTTTTGTTTTATGGTTCTTTCATTGAGGTAAGAAAATATTTGCCTACCCTAAGATTGAAAAGGTATTCTCCTATGTATTTTTTTATAAGTTTTATGGTAATAGTGTTTGATTGATTTAGATCTAATCTCAAATTAATTTTTGTGTATGGAGTAAAATAGAGGTTGATATTTATTTTCCCCTTAATCAGATATCTCATTATTGTATCACCACTCATTAAAAAGACTTTGCTTTCTTCCATTGCAGAAATTTGGCACCAGGATATGGGGGTGGGGGGACGACAAAACGGGATACATACAGTAACAAATGTTTTTCACAGGAACATGTGTTAGTAATTCTGAAACTTTACATTTTATATATGTATATGTAAGATTGAGCTAATAAATAATATACTGTGGAATGAACACATGTTTCTTTCATTGATAGAGCTGTATATATGTGTGTGTGTATTCATTTACATTACTATTTCTGTCTGCTGAGTCACCCCAGTAGGAATTAGCATACCTAGTGCCCAGATCTTGGCTTCAAGATAAAAATTTTCCAATAGAGGGTGTAGCAGTTTGATCTTTTTTATGAATTCCAAAAATAGATATTGGATTATGTTTACAAACTGGTCAGTTCCTCTGGGTGTATTAGATTGTATTAGATTCAGAGGTTTCACTTTTACTTGATTAAATTCAGATTGGGGTTTTGATTCGGCCACGTCAGTAGGATATTGAGTCCCTGCCTCCTTGGTGACACAGCAGAGGAGAGAGTTTGAGTTTTTATGCTAGAGCCCCAGGAAATAAATACACAGAGAACAAGAACACAGAGAAACAGATATGTGAGGAAAGAGAGAAGGCTCATTAGACACAGCAGAGGCCCCAGGAAGAGAGAGGACCCATTCACTTCATAGTTTACAGCTGGCCTTATGGAGAGAGCAGAGCAGCTGAGCCTGAAGAGAAACGAGCCCCAGGGAGAGAGATGAGTCCTCTAACCTACAGCTAAGAATGGAAGGAGCTGGGACCATGGAACCTTAAGAGTTAGAGGAAGGCTGAAACTTTGCAGAGACCAGCAGCCATCTTGCTCCAAAACATGGCAAGAGACTTTGGTGAGGGAAGTAACTTACGCTTTATGGCCTTGTGACTGTAAGTTTCTATTCCAAATAAATACCCTTTATAAAAGCCAACAGATTTCTGGTACTTTGCAACAGCACCCTTTGACTGACTAATAAAAAGGGTAACAAGGCTCTTTGGAGAAATGGCTGATTCCAGGGCTGGGGCAGGGAAAATAGAAGGTGAGCCTGGAACATCTTCTTGTGCCAGAAAGTAAAGATGTTCTCAAAAAATGATGTAAGCATGTCAAAAGGACAAAGAGCCAGCTTGAAGGCATTACTAATGGCCAAGTCTGAGACAATAGGAGTACAAAACAAATAATGATAGTAATGGCATATGACCCTAAAATAAAAATGAATATCTAGAAGTCTATATGGATGTAAATGAATGATTGTATAAATAAGTAAATGTGAGAGAAGAGGCAGTTCTTCCTTACAGTAGAATCCCATTTAATAAATTTAGAAGAAATGATAGAAATAGAAAATCATAATTTGCAAAACACCACACTAATAACTGATGCAGGCAAGAATCATCAATTAATACAATAATAAAAAGACAAACAACCCAATCTAAAAATGGGCAAAGAACTAGAATAGACATTTCTCCAAAGGAGATATACAAATGGCCAAAAAATACACAAAAAGATCCTCATTATCACTGGCCATTAAAAACCACAATGAGATACCACCTCACACCCACTAGAATGGCTCTTATTTAAAAAGCAAAAAACAAACAAAAAAACATGGAAAATAGTAAGTGCTGGTGAGGAAGCTGAGAAATAGGAACTATAGTACCTGGTTGGTGGGAATGTAGAATGGTGCAGCCACTGTGGAAAACAGATTGGCAGTTCCTCAAAAAGTCAAACATAGAGCTACCATATGATCCAGCAGTCCTACTTCTAACCATATACCCCAAAGACTTGCAAGCAGGAACTCAAACAGGTTATTTGTACACCAATGTTCATAGCAACATTATTCACAATAGCCAAAAGGGGGAAACAACCCACATGTCCATCAACAGATGAATGGATAAACAAAATATGGTATATACATTCCATGGAATATTATTCATCCCTGAAAAGGAATGAAGTTCTGGAACATGCTACTCCATGGAGGAACCTTGAGGACATAATACTGAGTGAAATAAGCCAAACACATGTATGTCAAACACATGTAATAGTTGAATATGCAAATTCATAGAGACAGAAAGTAAACCACAGGATATGGGTGGGGAGGAAGAATAAGGAATTGTTCATGCATAATGGGTGAAAGGTTTTTTAGGAGGTAAAGGAAAAGTTCTGGTAATGGATGGTCATGAGGGTAGTACAACATTGTGAATATTATTAATCCCACTAAATTGCATGCTTGGGAGTGATTGAGATGGTAAAGTTCATGTTGTATATTTGCTTCCACTGTTAAAAAAAAAATCATCAGTAAATGTTAAAACTAAACAGGATTTCCCCTATATAGTCTCTGTAACATTTATGCAATCGAAGTATCTTTTAAAAAATAAAAAATAAAAAAGTGGGAAAAAAACTAAACAGGATATTTGCATATAGGGTCAAAGTATCTCCCCACAAGATACTTATTAATTATAAAGAGGAAAGAGTAATTTTCCAGAGAATAAACCTTTTAGATAACACCTTAATCAGTTGCTCAAAGTGAACATCCTTAGTAACAGGACAAATTGAAACTATGTACCACCTTACAGGATACGGTAAGAAGAACAGCATCATTTCTCTGATATTCCTGCCAAAAATATCCCAGAAAATGGTCCCAGAAAAAAAGGAAATGGACAAATAAACAAGGTAACCTGAATCTAAATATGAGGGAACATCAGAAAAACTAAAATTAGGGGCATTGTACAAAATAACTGCCTTGTAATATTCAAAAGGGTCAAGACCATGAGAGTCAAGGAAAGACTGAAAAACTATTTCAGATTGAAGGAGAAAGAGAGACATGAAAGCTAGATAAAACATGTAATCCTGGATTGGATTCCTTTCTATGAGAGACATTATTGGGACACTTTGAAGAACTTGAAAGGGATCTGTGGATTAAATGGTAGTAATGTATTAATTTTAATTTCTTGAGTTTGGTTATTGTATTAAGTAAGAGAACACCATTGTTTGTATGAATTACTAAAGTATTAGGGGCATCCTATCAGCAGCTTCATCTCAAATGGTGTAGGGGAAAAAATGGTCATTGTAATATTCTTGTAACTTTTCTGTAAATTTGAAATTATTTCAAAATAAAACTAAAACAATGTCCATATCAGCATCATTTGTAATAACCTTAATCTGGAAATCATGCAAATGTTCATCCACAGTAGAATGGATAAATGAATTATGGTATATTCATATAACGGGATACTACAGAGCAATAAAAACAAACAGACTACAGCTCCATGCAACAACTTAGATTTATCTCACAAATATAATATTGAGTAAATGAAGCCAGGCACAAAAGAATACATACAATATGATTCTATTTTCATAATGTTAAAAAATTTTATGAACTAATCTATGGCAATAGAGGTCATGATAATGGTTACCTTTGGTGGAGAAGAGAGGAGATGGTGATTGCAAGGGGGTGGTGAGGGGGGCTTTCGGTGTACTAGCAATGTTCTATTTCTTGACCTGCATGGGAGTTGCACATGTTGCTCACTTCGTGATAATTCATTGAACTCTATGATTTGTGCATTTTGTATGTGTGCTACAATATTTTATAAAATTTAAAAAGTGACTTGTGATACTTACAAGGAAATATGTAGCTTTAGATTTGTCTATCAGAAGAGAAATAATGGCTGAAAATTAATGAACTGAGCACCAACTTAAGAAATTAAAAAAAGAATAGAATAAACCTAAAATAGAAGGAAGAAAATAATAACTATAAGAATAGTAATTAATGAAATGAAAAACTAAGATACAATGGTGAATATAAAAGCCACAAGTTTATTTTTTGATAAGAATATTAAAATTGACAAGCCTGTGGTGAAATTTATAAAAAAAACAAAACAGGGAAAGGATAAATAAGGTAATAAATGAAAAGGGGACCATAACTACAGATGCAGTCAAGATTAAAAAATAAATAGTAAGAGAATATTGCCGGCAATTTTAGGTCAATAAATTTGAAAATTTAGATAAAATGGAAAAATGCAAAATGTTACTTAAAACTGACTCAAAAATATATAGAATACTTGAATGGTCCTATTACCAATAAAGAAATAGAATCAATGCCTAAAACACTAGACCCAGAGAGTTTAACAGATATGTTCTTTCATTTAAAAATAATTTATTGAAAGAACAGATATGTTCTTTCAATAAAATAATTTTCAAGTTATACAGCAATTCCAGAAAATAGAAAAAGAATAGAGCCCAACTCATTTTATGGGACTACTATATACTCTTCATAAGGACAGAGCTATTTTTCTGTTTTGTTCAAGATATGTGCATAGTGAGTGCTCAAAAATATTTATTGAATAAATAAATGCATGTTATATTATAGTCTTGAAACCAAAGCCAGATAAAGACAGTATAAGCATGGAAGATAACAACCCAATCTTACTTATAAACAGAGGCAAAATTCCTAAATAAAATATTAGCAAGCAAAATCCAGAACACATAAAAGTGATAATATATGACAGTTGTTAGGTTTATCCTGGAATACAGGTTGATTAGGTAATTTAGTAATGTAGTCTACCACTTTAACAGATTAAAGTAAGAAAAAACATGTTTATCTTAATAATTGAAAAAAAACACATTGAATATAATTCAATATTTGTTCTTCATAAAGAGAAAAAAAAATTTTTTAAGAATGGAAGGGAACTTCCTAAATCTGAAAAAGTGAACCTACAAAAAAACTGTGGTAAATATTGTATCTGAATGAATGCCCTTTAAAATCAGCAAGAAGATAAGGATTCCTGCAACAACTGCCTCTCTCCCCACTGCTTTGTAGGTGCTAGCCTGCAAGAATGGATGGATGGATGGGTGGATGGATGGATGGATGGGTAGATAATAAATAACCTAGCACTTATTATGAATCAGGCATTCACTATCTTAAAGCTTTCAGCTCTTCACAGGTAATTTCATTAAAATATCAACAGTTTTTTATGTGTGTTTGTTTTATGGACCTTGACAATTTCATTCAAAAATTCACATGGAGAGGAGTGGATGTGGCTCAGTGGTTGAGTGCCTGCTTTCCATGTAGGAGGTTCTGCGTTCAAACCCCGGTACCTCCTAAAAAAAAAAAAGAAAGAGAAATCCACATGGAAGAGCAAAGGGCTAAGAACAGCCACAACATTTTAAAAGAACAAAGTAGAAGAACTTGCCTAACCAGATAACAAGACTCATTACAAGGTGGTAATTAAGATACCATTGAATCCTAAGGCATTTTCCCTGAGTTAATATGGCTGCACCCGGGGACCCGCTGAGACACCTTTGAGGAACAGGTGTCCAGGTTTTCCAGAGGCTTTGCCTGAGGTCCCCTGGTTATGGCGCTTCGCTGGCAGCTCTGGTAGTTGTTGGTTTGCAGAAACCCTGAGTTTAGGTTGGCAGCCCTCTTAACCAGTTCCAAACCAGCAGTGAAGCCTGAAGTAGACCCTCTAGAAAATGAAGCGGTTGCTCCAGAATTCACTAACCGGAAACCATGGAATCTGGGGCTCTTAGCTGTAGCCAGGAAAGGGTAGGGTTGGGGGACAGTGTGGTCCTCCCGTAAGTTCTGGCACAGGTTACGAGTTATAAGGATTCAACATCATACCAAGCATTTGTTGAGCATCAACTAGTGAATGGGCTATTAAAAAGCATCTTTATAGTACCAGAAATGTAGTGGCTTGTGAAAACATTGGGAGAGTGCTGGCAGAGATCCTTAGAGGCAGGAATCAATTCCATGGCCTACCAGCCAACTCCTTGGGAGGCAGCCTCAGAGTTGATGAAAAGACTACACGGTGCTATGAAGGAAGGTGGTGTGGTGCTAAAGGAACCTGGGAAAATCTGTGAATAAAATCGAAACATTACTTGTTTTGAACTTGACATAAAACTTTCAGCTATTACGTTCATCAAAAGAGAGCATCTGGAAGAACAAACAGCTTGGACGTTTTATGACAATACTGTAACCATGGAATATTGCTTGTAGTAAAGTTTGCATGCTTCATCCCCTTTGCGTTGTTGTTGTTTTAATCAAGGACCCTTCTCTTGGACCTGAGAAAGCTATTTGAGCAAAGTAGTCACAGAATATAGTTAGCTTTTGAAGGACAAATTACAAGTTGATTATAATTTAAAAATAATGGCATATTATGAAAAAAATATATACCATTGAATTAGTGTAAGGGTAGAAAATAGACCAGTGGAACTGAATAAAGAGCCTAGAAAAAAAACCCATACCCTGGAAACTTGATATATGATAGAAGTGGCATTACTGATCAGTGGGGAAAGGCTAGATTATTAAATAAATGCCACTGAGACCATTGGTAAGCCATATAAAAAAAGAGGAATTGGATTCTTACTTCATACCAAACACAGAAAACTATTCCCAATGCATTAAGGACTTAAATGTGAGCGGCAAACTTTAAAACTTTTAACTCTCCTGCACTGCTAGGGAGAATGTAATATGGTGCAGCTGCTGTAGAAAACAGCTTGGCAGTGCCTTAATTACCATATGACACAGCAATCCCACTTCTAAGTATAAAACCCAAAGAAGTGGAAACAGGGACTCAAACAGATACTTGTACACCAATATTCGTAGAAGCATTATTCACAATAGTCACAATGTGGAAACAACTCAAATGTCCATCAACAGATAAATGGATAAGCAAAACATAGTATATACATTCAATGGAATATTATTCAGCCATAAAAAGAAAGTTCTGAACCTTGAAAGGATTATGCTGAGCGAAATAAGCCAGACGCAAAAGGATGATAATTGTATGATTCTATTTATCTAAAATATCTAGAATATCTAAAATATCTAGAATAAATAAATTCATTGAGACAGAAAGTAGGTTAGAGGTTACCAAGGGCTAGGGAGTTTTAGCTTAATGGGTACAGAGTTTCTCTTTGGGGTGATGAAAGGTGGTGATGGTAGCACAACCTTGTAAATGTAATTAATGCCACTGAATTGTGGCATTATTTTATTTTAACCACTTTAAGATAAGTGGTTAAAATGGCAAATCTTGGTTGCTCTTCCACCCTGGCTGAGGGAACAGGCTGATGAGGGGACAGAGCTGGCTGTGGTTCACCTGCAATTCCCCACACGGCGTGCATAACTTCAGGCAAGGTGTACTTCCAGAGACTGGAGCCTTTGGCCTGCCCATGTGCCAGCTGTGCCTGGAATCTCGGTGGAGCTGCAACTCCTACTCTACAGCTCAATGGACTCACCCAAGTCACCTGGTGAGGAGATGATGATGGACAACAGCCATCCCAGGGAATGGAGAGAGTATGCAGCTGCAGGCAGGATAATCCCATCCGTCGTATCCATGGGATATAAGCCCCCACTCACTTGGAGGTGGAGTGGACATCACCATCCCAAACTCCTCAGGATTGGGGGAAGAGATATGGACTAGAGTGGACTCACTGGTATTCTGTTGTAAACATATTGTGATTCAAGCAATGGAAGAAATTACAACAGTGAGGTGGAGCCAGTGGCTACTGGACGCTTTCAGGGTAGGGAAGGGAAAAGCAGTTGAAATACAGGGGCTTTTTTGGGACTTGGGAATTATCCTGAGTGACATTATAACGACAGATATAGGCCATTTTACATCAGCATATAACATGCAGAACTGTGTGGGAGAGTGTGGTCTACAATGTGAACTATGGTCCATGCTTAGTGGCAAAGCCCCAGGATGTATACATCCATTGCAGGTGATGTGCCACACTAATGAAAGATGTTTATGTGGGATGTTATGGGAGGTGTGGGAGGTGGAGAACATGGGAATCCTTGTAATTTTTGTGTAACATTTATGTAATCTAAGCATCTTTTAAAAAATAAAAAAATATAAAAAATGGCAAATCTTATGTTATGTATATGTTACCTATTACCACAATACCTTTTTTTTTTACTTCTAAAAGTTTAGAAGTAAATCTGGAAGACTAGTTTAATACCTTGGGGGTAGGTATACATTTCTTAAACAAGACACAAAAATCAAAAGAAAAATAAGTAAAGAAAATGATGAACAAAGTTTAATACATTAAAATTTAGAGCTGCTCTTTATCAGAGAACACTATTAAAATAGTGAAAAGTCAAGTCACAACTTGAAACATAACTGAAAAATTATATCTAGATATATAGTGAATTTTTAAAAATCAGTAAGAAAAAAAGACAAGCTACTCAAAAGAAAAATGAACAAAAGACATAATCAGATATTTCACAAAAGCAGAAAGATGAATGGCCAATGACGTGAAAAGATCCTCAGCTTCATTAGCAAGCAGGGAAATGGAAATTAAAACCACAGAGAGATTCCAGTTCTTATCCAACTGGCAAAAACTAATTGTCAACACCAAGTGTATATGAAGATATAGAGTAATGGGAATTCTTATACATTACTAGTAGGAATGTAAATTTGGACATGCATTTTGGAAAACAATCTGGCATTATCTAATAAAGTGGGCATGTCTTAAGTTTACCCTAGAGAGAACGTCTTGCACATGGACTTCAGGAAATAAGTATGAGGATGTTCCCAGCAGCATTGTTTGTTAGAGCAAAAACTGGAATCAACCCAAAAACCCATCAACAACAGACTGGATATAACACACACACATATATACACTCACAGACTTTAAGAATAGTGAAAATGATTGAAGATACATCAATGGGAATAAATCTCACACCTTTCATCAAAAAAACAAGTTACAGAATCCATAAAGCATGATTCCACATATATGAGTTAAGAACTAAATATATTTTAGAATACACCCATATGCTATTAGATTATAAAGAAATGTAAGAAAATAAACACAAAATTCAGGATATTACCTCTGTCTGTTAGGAATGTGACAGAGAGGACATACGTGGAGCTTCGTTGCTACTAGTAATGTTATGTTTCTTGAGTAGAGGGTTCAAGAGAGTTTGTTTTATGGTTATTCTTTAAATATTTATATTTTTATAGGTATATATTTCACAATAAAAGGTATTTTAACAAAAGAAGCAAGTCTTATAATCTGGGGGGTGGGGAAGAGGAGGATGTACTTTTTGGAAGTTAATACAGGAAATGAAGGACTCTTCCAGAACATCCTTACAGATTGATTGTCGACTGTCTTTTATTTTTCTATTTTAATTTTTAGTTTTCATATGTATTTTTATTATGAAATATTTCAGAAATATATAAAGGTATAGAGAATAACAATAAAGCGCCTATATATCCATAACCCAGTTTAAGATGTAAAACTTGACCAAAAAAAGTTTTTAGCACCTTGTGTAACCCTCTTCAATTGCCCTCCGTTTCCTGCACCCCCAATAACCACAGTCCTCAATTTTGTATCTTTCATTCCCATGCATGCCTTCCCAATTTTACTACGGATGCATGTACCCTTAAAAGTTTGTATTATATTGTTTGATATATTTAAAAATTTTATATAAATGGTATCATTCCACCATTCAGTAATATCCTTCTGCAACTTGCTTCCCACCCCCGCCAACACTCTTTTTATGTTTGTCCATGTTGATATGGCAGGATTCTTTGTACCCAGTTTTAATTTATGTTCCCAATGCACCAAGATTTTAAAAAACCTTTTGTTAGGGAAAATGTCAAATATATACAAGAGTAGACAGAATATTATAATGAACTCCTAAGTACTTATCACCCAGCTTTAATAACTATCAACACATTTCTTATTCCCCACCCATTTCACCCTGCTTGTATTATTTTGATGTCATATAATTTCTTCCCTAAATATTTCAATACATTTTTCTAAAAGTTAAGGACTCTTTTTATAAAGTCATAATTATTTATCATGCCTACAGTTTATTGTTTCTTTATATCATCAAGTATCTAGTCAGTGTTCAAATTTCCAAATTTCTCATAAACGTTTTACATTCAGTTTGAATCAAGCTTCTGTTTTAACTTTTTAAAAAATTAAGAAGGGAAAGCGGGTGTGGCTCAATCGATAGAGCCCCCGTTTACCATGCGGGAGGCCCCGGGTTCGCTTCCCGGGGCCTCCTTGTGAGAGCAGGCCGGCCCACGCGGCTTGGTGGGCTGATGCAGCAGGACCTCACAGCAAGGGGGAGATAAGCAGACACGGAAAAAACACACAGCGAATGGACGCAGCAAACACAAGCAGCAAGGGGGGGGATAAATAAATAAATAAATAAATAAATCTTTAAAAATAAATAAATAAATAAATAAAA
>JAQZBX010048127.1:0-20289 GCA_029593785.1 Cabassous unicinctus | reverse complement strand
AAAAAAAAAAAAAAGAGTCCAATTTTAAAATGGGCACAAAAAAATTTTATTAAAGTATTCTGAAGTGTCAGACTCTTGAGGTGAAAAAATTTTAGGAATACCTTAAACAATTTATTTCACTTATATTTTCCCTTTTATGTATGCACAAGAGTGCTATGATAAAAATCTAAGTCTAAATAAAATAAAAAGAGCTCTTTCACTAAGTATATAATAAATAAGTGACAAAAGAAAGAAAAGAAAAAGAACAAGAACAAGAACAATGTAGTGGGTTATTTTCTCCCTGATAAAATATATCTCTCAATCAGGAGCACTAAAAATTTTTTTTAAAATCCTGTAATATCTAACCTTGAAACTTTATGGTAAGGATTAAATGAGACCATAAGTAAAACATTTACCACAGTGCCTAGCACACTTAGTAAGCATTCAATAAATTTTTATTGTCACTATTATTGATCACACATGGAAAAAACACTAATTTAAAGAAAGAATGACAACAAATTATTCTTTACCTTTATAAGCATTGGCCCAACTATAAAGTCTTCAACGACAGCAATAAGAATATTCTTTGCAGTTTTTAATTATCTGAATCTGTCAAAAATTAAGTTTTAAAAAAGCAACTGTTTCAGGGAAGTGGATGTGGCTCAACCAGTTGGGCGCATGCCTACCACATGGGAGGTACCAGGTTCGGGTCCCAGTGCCTCCTAAAGAAGAGGAGATGCTGCTCCCGCCACAACGAGCTAGACACTGCACCTGTCACAACAAGCTAGACACCGCACCCCTGCAACAAGCTAGATGCTGCACCCGCCGCAATGAACAGACACCTGAACAAGCAGACACTACAAGCTAGCAGATGCCACAGCCTGTGGGGAGTGGATGTGGCTCAGGCCATTGGGCATTTGCCTTCCATGTGGGAGGTCCCGGGTTCAGTTCCCGGTGCCTCCTGAAGAAGGCGAGCAAACAATCAGCAGACAGACGAGAGAATCATCTGGGGGAGGGGGGGATAAATAAAAATTTTAAAAATTAAAAAATGAATAAATTAATTTAAAAAAAGCAACTTTATATCTATTTACCAACTATTTATAAAAAATGTCAGAAACTGGTAAAACAAGGGCCGAACTGGGTACAAGAACATTCCTTTTATTAATCACAAGTTTGTTTGTAAATTTTAATTAGTTGCTAACATTTAATATCAAAATTTGATAGTCTTCAAAAATCCGTATTTTCAGCTTCCTGTGAAAAATGAGAATCTGGCAATAATGGGCATATGGCTATAATCAGTTCGAAGTGAATAGCAGATATCTGCCTCCCCTACCCTGCCCCTTCTCTGCCACACTCTGTCTGGCTGGGCATAATCATAACTTTGCCCACTTCAGCCTTCTATATTACCTGCCTGGTCTTTTTAAGTATTTAAATCTTCAACCTTTATTGTACACATTTCACTTGTTTTACTAACCTGGAGTTTCTGAAGAATTGGACAATGGAGCAGATGCTTCCGCTAAGGCAGCTAATGTAGCTAATACTGACGTAGACGAGTTTCCAAACTGAACAGCAGATACACCCGTTTCATCTATGAAAAAAGAGAAAGATAAGAATTTTTAGGATCTTAAATGCATACTTGTGATATTCTACTTTATTTTATTCAAATCTTAAGTGAAGCTTAGATAATATTAGTTTTGTGAAAAAACAAGCTTGGATAGCATTACATTTTGAAAGATAATACTGCAGTGCACTTTACAATATTATCTTTCTTTAGGTTATGGTGTCTCACAAAAATTTGTTTTTTTGCCATTTATAGCAGAGAAGACCAAGGTAACTGATATAATCTTACCCTCATTCTCCAACAGTCCTTTCTTAAAAAGGATGAATACCTACTAAAGCATAAAATCCCAACAGCTATCCTATAGACATCTCAATACCTGTTGCCTTGGATGAATTTTCTGAAGATACCAGACCTGTTAGGTTCACCACCCCTCCAGGTCCAATGATAAACTGTGGTGTTGCAGCATGTATCGTCACAGTGTCAGGACTCTCTGGGTTTGTGTTGATTTGGTTCTGCATTGCAATCTAAGGGACAAATCACCACAATGTTTTCAGAATTATAACCAGCACATATAGTACAAAAACACATTTAAAGAAACATTACCTAATTTTAGAGGAATCACATAATACAAACTGGAAATCTTTGTTTCTCGTCTATCAAGAATACAGTATTATTAAATGGTAGGTATGAAATTATATCCAAAGTTCTCCTATTAGATAGAGCAGCAAAATTCCATGAGAAGAAATTAGTATATCTGAAAGACATTTATAGAACACACACAAAAATTGGACATTTAAAGATATTTTGGATCAGGAGGGTGGACTGGACGAGTCAGGGCTCCGTCCCCCCACAGAAGCTTTGAACAACCATCAAGAACTGGCAGAAACAGCTTTCTCAAAGCTTCAGAAAACATTTAAAGGATTGCAGTAATAAGACAATCACCAAATCAAAAAAAAAGGCTACTTAAAAGTGGTAGGATCACATGGCACTCTGGTAGGCCTCTCGCCCACCTCTCACTAATGTGGTGTGGAGTAAGCCTACATTCCCAGTGAGGATCCCTGGTCCCAGTATGGGAGCGTCTATGTCTGGCTCAATCTGTCTGGCAGTGGCCTGAGGGACACCCTGTCTTAGAACATGCCCTGCCTGTAGAAGGTGGCTCACTGAGCATTCCCTGTGGGAGAGCAGTAAAGTTGAGCTACCTGGGGAAAGGGATTGCTGACTGTAAGTACCCAGGATCCTAAAGAAACAGTTTCTTACAGAAAAGGGTCATTTCCATCTGCATAAACAGAAGAATACGTAGGGCCAAACATGCAGGCCCAGACAAGACACTTGTGCAGAAAGGACCAGGAGGTTCCTATCCTTTGGCTGGAGCTATTCTCTAAATTCATGGGATAAGCTCTGAAAGAGAGCACTTACACAGATCAACCTGCAAAGATTGGAAAAGGGTTTTGTTTTGTTTTTTTCAGTCTGCTTTTTTTGTTAGCTCCTGGCATTCAAGGAAAGCTCTATCATAACATTAGCTGGAAAAAGCTTAAGGAGCAGAGGCCTCAGTGTGAAAATTCAGGTGATAACACATTAACATATCAAACTGTCTAGGTTGCAACAAAAGATTACAAAACGTTATAAAGAAACAGAAAGCAATGACCCAAGCAAAGGAGAAGATTAAAGCATTAGAAACTATCAGTGAGAAGGATCAGACCTGGGACATTCTAGACAAAGACTTTAAAAAAGTGATCCTAAACATGCTCAAAGAGCTAAAGAAAAACATGGACAAAGACCTAACAGATATCAGGAAAATGATAGATGAACACAAAGAGAATATCAATAGAGAGATGAAACTTATGAAAAAGAACAAACAGAGCTGATGAACACAATAGAAATTTTAAATTCCTTGGAGGGGTTCAACAGAAGATTGGAACTAGCAGAAACAAGAATCAGTAAACCTGAAGATAACACAACTGAAATCATCTGGTCTGAGGAGCAGAAAAAAGAATGAAGAAAAGTGAACAGAGCCTCAGTAACCTGTGGAACACCATCAGGCATAACAATATATATATTGTGGAAATCCCAGAAGAGAAGAGAGAATGGAGCAGGGAGAATATTCAAAGACAAAAGGGTGAAAATTTCTCAAATTTAACAAAAGACATGAATATACACATCCAAAATGCTTAACGAACTCCAAACAGGTTAAACCCAAAAGACCCACACCACAACATGTTATGAAACTGCTGAATGTCAAAGATAAAGAGAATTCTGAAGGCTGCAAGAGAGAAGCAACATGTCAAATACAAAGGAACCTCAGTAAGATTAAGTACTGATTTCTCATCAGAAGCCAAGAAGGCAAGAAGGCAGTCAGAAGACATATTTAAAGTACTGAAAGCAAAAAAACAACCAAGAATTCTATATCTGCTGTTTTCAAAAATGAGGGAGGGATTAAGACATTCCCAGATAAACAAAAGCTAAGGGACTTGGTCACCCCTAGACAAGCCATACAAGACAGGCTAAGGGGAGTTCTGCAGGAACAGGAATAGGACACTAGACAATTAACCAAAGCCACATGAAAAAATAAAGATCTCCAATGAGGGTAGCAACATGGGTAAATATAAATACCAGTACTATTGAATTTTTTGTCACTCCTTTTTACTTCCTACAGAATCTAAAAGGCAAATGTACAAAATGTAATGATAAATCAGTGGGTTGGAACTCATAATATATAAACATGTAATGTGAGACAAGAACTACATAAAGGTGGGGAGCCAAAGGGCTATAGGAACATACTGTGTGTACGCTATTGAAGTTAAGTTGCTATCAAAGCAAGATTGTTATAGACAGGATTTTAAAATAAGCCCCATGGTAATCACAAAGAAAATAGAGAATATGCAAATTTAAAGAGACAGAAAGTAGAGTATAAATGACCAGGGGTGGGAGCATGGGCAATGTGGAGTCAAATCCAAATAAGTAGGGTTTCTGTTTGGGGTGAAGGAAAAGTTCTAGTAATGGATGGTGGTGAAGGTACTGCAACACTGCGAATGTGATTAATCCCACTGAACGGTATGATTGAGAAGCGTTGGGATGGAATGATTTATGTAGAAGATATATGTTTCCACAATTTATTGAAAAAAAAAAAGAGAAACTAAAGAGATACTGGCAATTAAATGCAATATATGAAATTGGGTGGGCTCTAAGAATGGAGAAGAAAAGGCTCTAAAGGAAATTATTGGGGCATAAGAAAAAACTGGAATATAGAATGTAAGCTTTATACCAATGTTAAATTTCTTGAACATGATAATTGTACTTGGAGTGATTACGTGAGTATCCTTTATGTTAGGAAATATACATGTTTAAGGAGTATGATGTTTACAACCTGCTCTCAAATGTTCAGAAGACAGAGGGATGAATGGATGGATGGATGGATGGATGGATGGATGGATGGATAGATATATAGAATGATACAGCAAAGTGTTGGAAACAGTGGATCTAGATATCTGGGGGGAAGAAGAGTGGCAAAATTTTCTGTATGGAGTTTGTATTGTTTTTGCAACTGTCCTGTATATTTGAAATTATTTCAAAATAGAAGATTAAAAAAACTTTTTTAATAAAGATGTTTTAGTTGCAGATGAGGCTTAAGCGATTGAGCACCTGCTTTCCACCCAGGTTCAGTCCCCGGTGCCTCCAAAAAAACAAAAAAACAAACAACAAGCGCACAAAAAAACCAACTCAGGGAAGCCGATGTGGCTCAGTGGTTGAGCACCGGCTTCCCACATACAAGGTTCAATCCCTGGTCCTGGTACCTCAGAAAAAATAAAGAAAGTAAAGATGAAGATATATGAAATATTTTTTTTTAAAAAAAGTTTTGCTGCCATGTGGCTATAGAAATTCAATTATCTAATTATATCCTTTACTACATTCAGCAATATATAACACTACATACATAAATCATGACCTTCTGAAATACCTGTTCCTCAACTTCAACCCTAGCTCCCAAAGTGCACTCCTAGGAGTGAAAGAATGGAAAGAGGTATGGTAAAATTCATTTTCTTAAACATAGAATATGTTTTAAGTAATTAGTTAAAGTTCAATGGAACTGTACAATCTTAGAAAGGACGAGTTCTACTGGGAAGGAGAACAAGAAGACAGGCAAAAAAAAGGCGGCAAAAATAAAGAAGATAATTTACATCAATGTCATTTGGCTAGAAAAAAGAGAAGTAATGTTGGTTACTAGTAGTAACACCTGGTAAAAGCCAGAAATAAATATGCCCATAAACAGACGTTTAAGGATGGTGAAAAAGAAACAAATCAAAATTATAAAGACTGCACCACTCACACAAGGGATGTTATTATGGTTGCTAAAAAAAATTTTAATGAAAGTATATAGAGTTTAAAAAACCCATATGGTACCCAAATATGCAACAAAATAATTAGCAGAAAAAGATATCAAGAAGAGGAACTCAGGAACTTAAAATAGAGAAAGTAATCACTTTATCTCATCTTCTAATGCTACATTAAAAGATTGTAGTCTTACAATCAGGAAAATGAACAGTAATGAACAAAGAGGAAGTGAAAGACGAAAAGGACTGTCCAAACCAAGTCCAAAATGAAAAGCTACAAGCTAATAGTTCAAATCATCTACAAGAGGGATCCATCTACCTATAAAGCTCCCTTTTGTTCATTTTCTTAAATTAAAAGCCAAAAGTTACCTGTAATATCTCAGCTAAATCTTCATTCCCATTGTCTATTGAAATATCAAATGCAGTTTTACAAAATTTACTTTGTGTGTGTACATCAGCACCATATTTGATTAAAAGTTCCACCACCTCTTGATGATTGTGTTCTGTGGCCCAATGTAGAGCTGTCATCTTTAACATATCCTTTGCATTGACATCAGCACCATGCTACAAAAATATTTTAAAATAAGAGATTACTAAAAGATGAAACTTAATGAATTCCTAACATGTTATTACTAGTCACTATGCCTTATAACAAGAATTTGCTACCAATATGATCAACTCTTTATTTTTGTGTGTGCTGAATAATTCATACATACGTTCCAGGAATCACCACCACCCATCTGTCATTTAATCATTTTTCTATTATGCTGACTTTTCTAACTGCTTTCCTTCTAATTTGTTAGGAAGTTGGTAATTATTTTTTCAGTCACCCAGGTATAGGCAGAAAGGACTAGAAAGCATACAAAGGGACGGAAAACTATGAGCATTCCTCCAAATCTCTCTTTAATGTCATTATAGAAGCTGGTCTCCTAGGTCCTCATTTATACAAAAATATCCTTTGTTTTCAAAACGAGTGCAATAAGGAATTAAAAAGGAGCTACTGACCTACATTGTAAATGTAATTAACACCACTGAATTTTATACTTGAAAGTGGTTAAAATAGGAAATGTCATGTTGTATATAGGTTACCACAACAAAAAATTAAAAACAAACAAAATAAGTATGCAGCCCAGCACCTGCCATGTGAGTGCTCAATAAATGGTCGTCAGTACTTACTATTTTTTTTTTTAATTGGGAACTATCTAGATGTGCACTGTCCAATATGGTAGCCACTAGAAACTTGTGGCTATTAAGCACTTGAAATGTGGCTAGTGCAAATTGTGATGTGCTGTAAGTGTAGGTATTCACTGGATTTCAAAGACTTAGTACCAAAAAAAGGAAGTAAAATATCTCATTAATAATGTTTATATTGATTTCATGTTGAAATGCAAATATTTTTAATATATTAAAATTGCTTTCTCCTTTTTTTAATGTCGTTACTAGAAAATTTTAAATTACGTGTGATTTGCATTTGTGGCTTGTATTACATTTCTCTTGGATAGGACTGATCTAGAGGCCAGGATAATAAGGATCAAGAATAATGTCCAAATCTATGACTGTCCATTTCAGAATTTTCTATATCACTCTTTGGCACTTAGTAATTAAAAAAAAAACCAAAAATCCTTATTCATATTATCTGTTAATTGTGTGTTAATTATTCAAACCTAATGTTGCCTTCCATGAACATTTTAACAGTGTATTGAGTACAGTTAAAGGTAAAAAAGACAAAAATGTAGCCCCTCACTATAGGGTAGAACAAGGTCTAAGAAATCAATTGTTTGACTTAACTAAGAATATATCCACAGGAAGTTTTTTTTTTCCCCACTTAGGAAAACTTCAAGATAATTTTCACTTAATGGACTTAACACACACACACAAATGACATAACTAGGTAAAACAGTAAGCATTCAATAAAACTAGTTCCTTTCTCCATCTTATAAAATCATTAAATCATTTAGGGGTTTACTTTTAAAAGTAAAGTGTAAAAACAGACACATACCTTAAGCAAAACTTCTACTATGCTGGCATGGCCTTCAGAAGCTGCCATATGTAATGGAGTCCGGTCCACTTTGGTTCTGGCATCCCTACTCACACCAGCTCGGAGCAGTACCTCTGTAGTGGAATAATGCCCATACTGTGCCGCCAGATGAAGTGGAGAAGTTCCCAGCTATACCAAAAAATAAAAAATAAAAAAAATTTTTTTAAAAACCCAACATGTTTGTAGCCTGTTTTAACACCCTTCTAGTCCTGCCTTTTATTTGATATTTTCTGTTTACAGTTATCAGGTTATCTTTATATTATCTGTTTACATAGTAACACAGAACTCAAAATAATTTCATTTTATATTTAATATATCCTCTTCATAAAGGCCTTCAAGAATTCCTATACACTTCTCAGTGATGAAGAAAAGCCAATATTTGTTTTAATTAAAACTTGTTTCTTTCATTATTTTTTATCAGATAAAGAGCCTAAACAAAATTAATTTCTTTAGAAATTAGAGATAATTAGGGTTTGAGAAACTGTTCTGCATATTAGAATGTTTTCCTCATGCCAATCACATAAAACTTCTCAATTTCTTTTCATTTATAAAATTCATATCAAATAAATGTAATAGTGTACACATTTTTACATTAAGTGGATCAAAACTATGTTGTAGGTCTTAAATAAATGCATCTCATCAGTCTTTTTAAAAAGGAGCTTATATAGCCATTTTTCAAGAAAGAAATCTGAAGTCACACAAGTAAGAGCCACTGTACAAAGCTAGACATGTGCTATATCTCCTCTCAATTTGTGGTAAAAATGGAACTCATTTATCCTGGGAATAATTATTTTATTACTATTTTTGAGGTAGGATAGACATCTTAATGATGTTTAGTCTTCCTATCCATGAACAGGGAATATTCTTCCATTTATTTAAGTCTTTGATATCCTTTAACAGTGTTGTATAATTTTCTGCATATAAGTCATTTACATCTTTAGTTAAATATATTCCTAGGTATTTGATTCTTTTAGTTGCTATTGTAAATGGTATTTTTTTCTTGATTTCCTCCTCAGATTGCTCATTATTGGTGTACAGAAATGCTGCTGATTTTTGCACATTGATCTTATAATCTGCAACTTTACCGAACTCATTTATAAGCTCTAGAAGCTTTGTTGTAGATTTCTCAGGGCTTTCTATGTATAGGATCATGTTTGCAAGTAATTAAATTTTTACTTCTCCCTTTCCAATTTAGATGCCTTTTATATCTTTTTCTTGCCTAAGTGCTCAAGCAAGTACTTCTAAATAGAAGCGGTATTCTATCAGTTAGTACTAGGGTTTCCTTTGTAATTTTTGAGACCTACTCTTTTTGGTTGTTGCTGCAAAATATGCATACATACACATATGCAGTTTAAAAAAAAACTAATAAGGCAAACAAACATGCATGAAATCACCACCACAACCAACAAATAAAATATTATGAGTAATTTAAAATCTTCCCATGTGCCACTCCCTGATCACAAAACCCTCCCTCAATCCCAGAGTTAACTATTCTGAATTTTATAGTAAACATTTCTTTGTTTTTCTTTATTTAATGTTTATGCATCCCTAAATAATATACTTCAGTTTTGCCTGTTTTGAACTTCATTTAAGTAGAATCAAACCACATGTATTTCTCTGTGACTTGCCTTCCTTTGCTTAACATTATATTCTAGAGATCCAGCCATGTTGACAAATCTAAGTATAGTTCATTAATTCTCTCCGCTGTATAATACTTCATTGAGTAAATATACCACAGTTAAATTAACCAATCTGGGTTGTTTCCAGTTTTTTGTTATTTTTGTTATACTGCTGCTAAAAACAATCTTGTACATATCTCAGGCACATAAGCAAGAGTTCTTCTTGGGGTTGTAGGGTATACGTGTTCAATTTTAATGTGTACAGCAAAACTGACCTCCAAAATGATTATACCAATTCACACTTCCAACAAAAGTATCCTAGAGTCCCCACTTCACCATCTCCTCACCAATGCTTGGTACTGCCAGACATATTTTTGCTAATCTAGTAGATATGCAATAGTATTTCATGGTTTTACTTTGCATTTGCCCAATTATTAATGTAGTTAAGCATCTTTTTTTACCAGTCATTTAAATTTTTCCTTTGGTAATGTACTGTATCAAGTCCTTTGCCCATTCTTCTATTGTCTTGTTTATCTTTGTATTATTGATCTACGGGAATTCCTTATGTATGGTTAGAAACTAATCCTTCTTAAGATCCTTTTGTCTTTATGTACTACAGTATCACCTATCTGACCTCTAATGATGTGACTAGATACTAATTTTTTTTATTGACCTACTTGAGATTTGTTGGGCTACTTGAATCTGTGGGCTGTCCTCTTTGATCAGTTCTGGAAAATCCTCAGCCATTATATCTCCAAATTATTTTATCCCTACTGTCACTCTCCTTCTTCTAGATCTATGATTTACTATATCCTAGACTTTCTCACACTTTCCTTCATGACTCCTTTCTTTATATTTTCCACCTGTTTATCTCTGCTGTATTCTGGATAATTTTCTTATTACTTATCTTTCAGTTTACTCATTTTCTCTTCAGTTATTTCTAATCTAACCTATTAAAATCTTATCTAAATTCTTTGTAGGTCTGCTTCTGTTGTCAGTTGTTTCAGTGGGTTATTGTTCAAGTTGCCTTCTGTTTTTGAGTTTGGTTATTTCTGACTTCTCATTTTCCTTGGAATTTCATTTGTGGATGTGAAGCTTGGGATGAAGGTAGGGTCCTCCAGAGAAGATATGCATTTGCTTCTGCCAGGAACCTGGTATACCCCCCAGTCCCAAGATCACTTTAATTTCTCAGCTTATGGTTTTTCAGAATGCACAGGAATTTATGAGCCCAGGCTGCAAGCATATGTACAGGATGGCTTGTGATTGCAAATTCTCATCAACAAATTTTCCTCTCTCTCCATTCAGTGCTTTAGCTCAAGTCAGGCCATTGCCTTCTAGCTCCTTAGGGCACAGATAGAAGTAGGTAGGGAGCAGGGAGAGAGTATTTCTAGTTTACCCTTATATTGAAGGTACAGATCTTTGGGGTTCCAAAATTATGGGAGAAGGATCTCCTATCAGGCTTCTCTCTATGGGCGGTGCTAGGGCTTTATCTCAGTACCCTATGTCAGCCAGGAAGGAAAACCAACAGGCAAATGCTTAGCAGGGTAAAATTTCTCTGGGTTCCAGGCTTGAATTATTTTTTTTGGCTGATAATCCCTTACTTTCTAACTTGTTAGTGTACTTGAGATTATTTTTTAATTATTTAATCAAAAGTCTTTATCTTTTAGAGATAGATGTTGAAATATTTATGCATGAAACAATATGGTTCTTGGAATTTGCTTTAAAATAATAAAGAATGCAGGAAGCAGAGGGGTTATAGAGGAAACAAGATTTGGCATGATTCAAAAATTTTTGAAATTGGAACCAGGTATACAGGGGTTGATATATGTTTGAAATTTTCCATAATAAAAAATGTTTAGTTTTTCTGTTTGTTGTTTTTAAAGATTTATTTATTTCTCTTCCCCCACCACCCCACCCCCCATTGTTTGCACTCACTGTCTGCTTTCTGTGTCTCCTAGTCTTCTTTTTAGGAGGCACTGGGAACTGAACCCAGGACCTCCCATGTGGTAGACGGGCGCCCAAAGGCTTGAGCCACATCCACGCTTCCCATAGTTTTGTTTTTAATGAAAAAATAAAATAGAACAAGGGATAAGCAAAAAAACAACCAAAACAAAAAATACAGAATTTTTTGTTGATATCAATGGAAAGGTTAATTCAGATTCCCAAGTCTCCACAGAACTAAGACTTCTCTTTTGACTTACCCTGCAATTAAATTATGTTTTCTGCCTTCCTCAGAATCACCTTCTATAGTTATGAAGAACTTGTTCCCTTTCCTTCCTTTTTGGTCATGCTTGCAATGGCTTTATACGACAATCAAGTAAAATGCAAACTTTTTTTTCCAGGAGCAGTTATAACACTATTATAACTATTATAACTATTATAACTATTATAACACTATTTCCAATTTTTACTAATTATTTCTTTTTTTTTAAACAGTTTTATTCACACATGAAACAATCATTATTTGTGAATTATAAATTTTGACTGTGCTATTTATAAGACTTGTAAAATAAATCTAAATAGCTACATTTTATTATCATCTCATGATTGCACTCCATGTAAAAGAAAATCCCTTTTGTGGACACAATATTTGAATAAGGTGCTCAATATCAGAGAACATGATACTGTTTCTTTTAAAAGATAGCTATAATTCTAAAACTGCAAACAAATTTAAATTTTTTTTTTTCCATTTATAAACACAATGCTGTCTAAATTTCTAGCTGGAAAATTCTAAATTGAGAGGGAAAAAACCACCAAAACATTAAAATCATTCTTTACCCAGTCTGTAGTAAAAGGAGCTCCATTGGCCATCAAAATACGAACTTCATCATCTTGACCTGCTCGTGCGGCTTCTAAAAGCTTCTTCCCCAAATCTACCAGGGACATCTAAAAAAAACATAGATGAACTTAACAAATAGATCTCCATTTATGTATTATGACATAACATTTTCTCTCCTGTCCTTATTAATAAGTTAATTCTCAATTATCCCTTCAAAAGGTTGTGATATGGTTAATTTAAAATTACAGACCACAAAAATCAATTTATATTTGGGACAAGTATGTATCTTAGTAAGAAACTAGAAAGTATATCCTGTATCTTGAATTCAAGATATCTGAAAAGGCTAATGTCCCAGCTTACGCTGTATGTATCTTCTTAAATAAGATATATAGAAATATATGTTAGAAAAAGATCATCACAGGAGTACGTAGGTGAACAAAGATTTGAATTTATCAGAGATGTTTAAGTTTAAAGATAACAGTTCTGAGGAGAAGAAAGTTTCCAAATCCCGAAAGACTATCCAGCTGTACAGGGAATGCAGCATCCTGAGGAAAGGCAAACAGGTAGAATGTAAGGGCTGTGAGGAAAGGGAGATATGGATCACTTGAGGTCTACAAAAGAAAAAAAAGTGTACTTGGGGTATGAATTTGTCTTGAAAGGTATATACTCTTTGAGGTATAGGTAAACAGTCAAGGAGAAAAAAGTTAGAGAGGAAAATCAGGATGCCTAGTGTATCCCAATCTCGTGAGAACAGATATAACTCAAGTAGGAGGGGAGATGAATATGTGTGTAAGAAGAAAGTTGACAGTTCCTAGAAAGGTAATTTATGCCAGAAAGGAATAAAATATACTACATAATTAGAAAGTTGTTAGGGAATCTAAAAGGAGTGATTATAAGAAAAGATGACCCTGCAAGTATACAGAATCATGCCTAACATTAATTTTTAGTATATTCCCTAAAATGGGAATAATCAAGAATAGAAGAAAAAACCAGGAACAGAAGCTAATACTGGAAGTGTACTTGGGGTATGAAGGCTCCTGAAATGATTAGGTGAGACGTACATGTCTAAAACAGGCATTTGTCACAAGGCAGGAAAGAATTTCTTAGAGTTGTTCCATTTGTAAGGACAAAAACATTTCATAATATATCCTATGCTGAAGAATAAGAAAAACAACCACATGGACACTTGTAGCATCTTCACCCTTGAATAGCTGGTTTCCTTTCTTTTTTCCTCCCATTCTTTCATACCTCAGTAGAGTCACTAAACCCAATATACACTTTTTTTTTTTTTTGAGGTACCACAGCCAGGAATTGAACCCGGGACCTCATATGTGGGGCCACATCACCTCCTCTGAGTTGGTTTTTTCATTTGTTTGCTTGTTGTTTGTTTTTGTTTTTAGGAGGCACCAGGACCTCATATTTGGGAAGCAGGCACTCAATCACTTGAGCCATACCTGCTCCCTCCAACATATACTTTTAATTCTGCTGAAGGTACTAAGGTTTATAGAGATTGCTGATCTCTAATGAAGGATTGTTCCTAGAGACTATTTAGCAGTTGAACAGTAAAAATTTACATAACAGGCAAAAAACCTGCAATAACAATTTTCTATGAAAGGCAGTATAAGGTCTGTAGAAGTACAATAAAATCTAAAATAGTCACACTAACAAATATAGTGTCTATACTCTATGGATGACTAGAATTTAACATAAATCTGGCTTTACAATGAAATATGTTATCTTTCCAAGAAATACACATATTTAAATATGTTCTACATAGGTAATATAAAATAGGTTTGCATTTATTCAGCACAACATATTACCAGATGATTTAGATATGTGGATATCTTTGATGAATTATCTGCTCAGATCTTTTCCCATTTTTAGAGATTAGGTTTCTACCTTTTTCTTATTGATTTATAAGAGTTCTTATATATATATTCTAGATATGAGTCCTTTGTCAGATGTATATATTACAAATATATCTTTTCAGAATACTCATTTCTTGACTCTATCTCGTGTTCTTTCTTTGACATCTCATACTATCTTCTACAGATAGGTAATGAAGTGTTAAGTCTCTTAACATAAAAGAGTGAAACTTCTATGTATTTAAAAAATAATCAAAATAAAATAATCTAAAGACAGCAAGGAAAAATGTTTACTACAAAAATGACTGCAAGAAATATTAATATTTTAATTATTTAAAAGGTCTGACTCAAAAGGAAAAAGAAAAACTATAAACACCAAGAACCTAACATATCAATAGTCAAAGAACATGACCATACATTTAGCAAAAGAGAAAACAGAAATAATTCACAAGTGTAAAAAAATGTTCAGCCTGAGTCAAGAAATGTAAATATCTTTACAGTAATTCCTGATGCAGTTAAGAGTTAAGGCAAAATTGATTCTTTCATCTACTGACATGTCATATATGCTGATAGCAATATAAACTAGATCAGCTTTATTCTTTTAATTCAAGTCGGTAAATTTAACAAAGTTACAAAAACGCTGAGCCTACTGACCCAATCAATGATCTCACTTCTGAGACACTCTATCCTAAAGAAAAAAATTCAATATATTGAATCATCTTTCAATAAAGATTATATGCACACATGTATATGCATACACACGTCTATTATATATAATCATTTATAATGCAAACAATCTAAAGGTAGGAGAATGGCTAAACTGTGGAACCTAAAGAAAAAGAAGCAGTAATTTAAAATAATAATTTTAAAGTTACATAATAACAAAAACAGTATGCCACGTTAGGTGAAAAAAGGTATAAATAATTTTTGAATTTTAAAACATGCATATAAAAGAACAGAATACTGAAAAATATTAACCATTAGGGTAGAATGGTTATGGGGAATTTTTCCTCCATTTTACAAATCTTCTGTAATGTTACTATATTATCTTCCTAATTTAAAAAGTGTTTTTTAAGGAACAAATTACATGGCATAACTGTCAACTAAGTAAATGATGACATTAAGAAAAGTCATATATTGGAAGAGTGGGAAAAAGAAAATGCAGCATATTGGGGACTTAAACTTAACGATCTGCTGTATGAATCATGACAAAACAGTGAGGCATTTGAAGAAATCAGCTTCTCCCATCATTCTGCAACTGTTCTAATTATACAAAACTCATCATACTTAAGTATTTAGGACACTGAATTTATTTTGGCTTTAAAATTCGATTAGCAATACAGCTGTGTAGATTAATGTAACTGGGAACTTTTAACTCAGTGGTTCTCAATAATAGCAGCACTGCCTCCTAGAGGGCCCTTTGGATATGGAGACATTTGCGGGGTTTGCTGGAGGAGAGGGAGGAGCTCCACTAGCATTTAATGGACAAGCGCCAGGGATGCGAGAGGTCCTGCAACATGGGGAACAAT
Source organism: Cabassous unicinctus (assembly GCA_029593785.1). Classification (NCBI taxonomy): domain Eukaryota; kingdom Metazoa; phylum Chordata; class Mammalia; order Cingulata; family Chlamyphoridae; genus Cabassous; species Cabassous unicinctus. Next base: position 4,591 of record JAQZBX010048127.1, on the reverse strand, counting down.
CTCATATGGCAAAGAATTGTCCCACGTTCAGGGTGACTTTCAAAGTATTCACTGAATATATTTAAGACTGAAACTTAACTAACATGTAAACAAACTTTTTCCACAATGTTAATGTATTCCTTTTTTTTTTTTTCAGAATTACAACCATACTATAAATCTATTTGTTTTCTTCAGAACATTACCAAAAGTTGTTTGTCATTTTGGAAAACCATGTCACCAACACCAATGCCCTGTGGTAACTGGATCACCAACATAACACTGTATCAATCAGCTTTAACAACTATCACATTCACAGTGATTCTATATACATGTACAAGCATCTGATTACCTCACTGTGTCATCTAGTAAAGTTTGCACAAGAATTTACATATTGAAATACACATTTTATTATATATTGCTTTCCTTCTTATTTCTCCTTTATATCTCAGGACATTATAATGAATTTTTTAAACTTGTGCACATAGATAGTAACTATTATTTTCACTTCAAATTAGCAGAAGAGACAATACAAAATATTTATTAGCAATAGTGCCTGCTAGCATCACTGTCATTTTAAAAAAAACTATACTGGAAGATCTAGCCAGAGCAATCAGGCAAGGAAAAGAAAAAAAAAGCATCCAAATTGGAAAAGAAGAAGTCAAACTATCCATTTTAGCAGGTATCAGCCTAAATATAGAAAATATAGAAAACCCCACGGAATTCACAAGAAAGCTACTAGAAATAAACAAACTCAGCAAAGATGCAATATAAACACACAAAAATCTGTTCGGTTTCTATAAACCAGTAATGAATAATCTGCAAAGGAAATTAAGAAAATAATTTTATTTATAATAAAATTTTAGAGAATAAAATACCTAAGAATAAATTTAACCAAGAGAGTACACTGAAAACTATAAACACTATTGAAAGAAATTACAGAAGACCTACATAAATGGAAAGCCATTCCAATATTTGCACAATGTTCATAGCAGCATTATTCACAGCAGACAAAAGGTGGAAGCAACTCAAGTGTCCATCAACAGGAAAATGAATAAACAAATGTGGTATAAACACCCAGTAGATTATTCAGCTGTAAAAGGAAATGAAGTACGGATATATACCACAACAACATGGATAAACCTTGAAAACATCATGTTGAATGAAATAAGCCAGACACAAACGGACAAATACTGTATGATTTCTCTCACATGAAATACTTAGAATAAGCAAATTCATAGAGACATAAAGCAGTATCATGGTTAGCAGGGGTTGGGAGAAGAGGCAAATGGGTAGTTACTGCTTAATGGATAGTTTCTGTTTGAGATGATGAAAATGTTCAGGGAATAGACAGTAGTAAAGGTTACACAACATTGTCAATGTACTCAATGCCACAGAATTGTTCACTTAAAAATGGTTAAAACAATTTTTATGTTATGAATGTTTTATCACAATACATATATGTATAATAAAAGGTAGCAATGGATCTGACATGAATGAAAATCAATGGGAGAAAATACATGTGAGATCAAAAAAGACCAAAACTGAAGGTACTCTAATTTTTAGATAATCAGTAAAACTTAAAATAATGAAAACACCAAAATATAGCAATTTCACTTCTGATTCTCACCTGACAGGATCCACAATCAATAGAATAATCCTGACCCTTAGAAGAACTCAGTTTTATTCAGCTCAATTAATTCCTCAAAGATAATTCCTCAAAGATAAAAGTGTTGAATTTAAATAAAACCAATTAAAGAGTTAGTAATAAAAATGTGTTGCATTTTTAGAGTGGCAAATAATTTTTCCACAATCAAATGAAGAAGCACAATTCAATTCAGTAAATTTTAAGAAATGTTAAAAAATACTTACTGAAAATCTACTATGTGTATGGTACTGGATACCACCTGGTTTAATATTCTTGCCTTCTTTAGAAAAAGAACAAAAAGTACTGCAATAAATTCCACCTTGAATTTCTTTACTACTTGTAAAAAAGTTTATCATACTCAGATTATTTTTATCTCCATTTTAAATGTATTTAATAAGATCTATATACAACTTTAAAATGTCTACAAACCAATTTTACTTTTGCTCAAAAGAATGTATTGAGAGGGCCATCTAGTGGAAATAGAAATTACTACCAATAATCACATTTTTAAAAATTGTGGTAATATTTATAACCATTTTTAAGTGTACACTTCAGTGGTAGTAATTACATTCACAATGTACTTAAAGTCTATTTTGTTTTGAATTTCTATAATTCATAGCTCACAGTGTTTTTTGTTTTTTTAAAGATTTATTTCTCCCCAACCCACTCGTTGTCTTTCACTTGCTGAGTCTGTTCATCTTCCTTCTTTTTTTTTTTTTAATATTTTTAAAAGGTATTTAGACTACATAAATGTTACATAAAAATATAGGGGATTCCCATATGCCCTGCTTCCTAAACCTCCCACATTTTCCCACATTAACAACATCTTTCATTAGTGTGGTACACTCGTTACAATTGATGAAAACATTTTAGAGCATTGCCACTCAGCATGGATTATAGTTTACATTGTAGTTTACCCTCTCTCCCCCTTGTTTCTTTACGAGGCACCAGGAGCCGAACCCGGGACCTCCGATGTGGGAGGGAGGTGTCCAATCGCCCGAGCCACCTCCGCTCCCCATAGCTGTATTAAGGATTATGGAATCTACCTATTAGACATGAAAATTCTATCCTTCTGTACTAGTATCCTACTATAGACTTATTGTGATTCTAGCAATGGAAGAAAAATCATTGATGTGGAGGCAGTGGCCACTGGAGGCTCTGGGAGTAGGGAGAAGGAAGGGCAGGTGTAATGCGGGGGCATTTTGGGGACTTGGGAATCATCCTGAATGACATTACAACGACAGATGCAGGCCATTATGTATGTTGCCATAACCTACAGAATTGAGTGGGATTGAGCGTAAACTACAATGTAAACTATAATCCATGCTCAGTGGCAGTGCTCCAAAATGTGTTTATGAAAATTGCAATGAATGTACCACACTAATGAAAGATGTCTCTAATGTGGGAGAATGTGGGAGGTGTGGGGAGAGGACATATGGGACTCCCCTGTATATTCTCTGCAGCGTTTATGTAATCTAAGTTTCTTTTAAAAAAGAAAAACAGAAAAGAAAAAAAATTCTATAGTTCTGTATTCTATTCCATGTGAATGGTTATTGCACTCTTAAATCAGAATGTATGAATTTAAAAACTAAGAAAATTTGTCTTAATAATATGCTTAATAATAAACTTTGTCTCACATAAAAAATTTTAGAATAAAGTAGCTGCATCACTCCTCTCAATAAGTAGAATTATAGATCCAATAAAATTCTTCTAAAGTTTTTTCATCAAGCAGTTTAGCACAATGTATGCAACAAAAGACTTTAAAATGTTCATACCCTTTGACCTAGTGAGTCTACTCATATAAATCCATTATAAGGAAATTATTTGAAAGATAATTATATTAAGAGAAATAGTATTTAAAATACAGAAAAACTGAAATGCCCAACTACAAACAATGGTTAAAGAAATTAAGGTATGTCACAATAGAACATCATAGTTTCTTATTTTTATTTTTTTACTTTTGAATATGGAATATTTTGAGCATATACAAGAGTAGACACAATAGTATAATGTACCCCCAAACAGCCAACACACAGCTTAAATACCACTTCCCATTCACCTGTATTATTTTGAAGCAAGTGTTACACACCATATTATTTTATCTGTAAATATTTCCATATGTATCTATTTTTTATTTTTTATTTTTTTAAATTTTACCAGGAGGTCCCGGGGATCGAACCCAGGTCCCTCCATATGGGAGATGGATGCCCAACCATTTGAGCCACATCCGCCCCCTTTAAAAAGACATCTTTTATATACAATATTGTGGTCATTTAACAATATTGTTTACAGATAGTATGTAACAGTATAAGAAATAGGATTCTAAATTGTAAATACATTACGATCTTAACTATGTAAAAATTGCATTAAAAAATGCCAGGCTAATGAAAATGATTAATTATCTTCCTTTTTTCTACTCTTCTCTATTTTTTAAGTTTCTATAATGAGCATATATTACTCAGGTAATTAAAAATAAACTTTCATAAAAAACTTTTCATCAAAATTAGATTGCAGGTAAACTTAGTATTTAAAGAAAATGAGATGTTGAAAGAGCATTTTAAGTAAAATTAAGCATATTATAGCGATGTATATGATTCTATGTATACATTAATATATTCTTGAGCATCAAAATTTAGTCACCTACATTTCATAAATTGTGCTTAGTCTTTACCTACATTGTCTCATTTAACCGGAACAGTTTCACTAAGATAATTACTGTCTCCATTTTGCAAAGGGGTCAAGAAGTAAAATGATTTATCAAAGATGACTAGTTTCAGTCCAAATATAAGACCCATATTCTTAACCTTTCTCCTTGTGTTCTAAATTAGAGAACATTGGGAATCTGCTGGGATATAAAGGAGCATATCCTCTAAGGATTTAAGATTAGTCTTACCCTGTGTAATTCCTTTGAAGATAGGAACTCTGGTATATTTGGATTTTTCCCCATTCCTATATTATTTAGGGGGG
>JAQZBX010048126.1:0-20287 GCA_029593785.1 Cabassous unicinctus | reverse complement strand
AAAAAAAAAGATTGATTTTACTTACAATAAAGTATTTCTTTTTTCTTTTGTCTCCCTCCCTCCTTCCCTCCTTCCCTCCCTTCTTTCCTTCCTTCCCTCCTTCCTTCCCTCCTTCCTTCCCTCCTTCCTTCTTTCCATCTGTCTGTCTTCATTTCCAATTAAATATATATACATGGTTAATAAAAGAGAGAGAGAAAATCAATACAAAAGAATGGAGAATGATTGAAATATGTTGATCTTAAAGGATACTCTGGTTGCTGTGATTGAGCATAAAATTTGATTTACAGTTTTTGGCATTAGAAAATTATGCAATTCTCATTTTCAGAAAAGAAGAATATTTTATTTTTTCAGAAAAAATGGAAGACATTCTTAGAAATGAGTTCTAAAGTAAATCTCTCCTGGAGGAGATTAGGATTCATGTAAGAATCTGAATGGCAAAATTAACAGTATTTTTGATATCTGTTATATAAGTACTAAAACAGAATATTTTCTATGACTATATCTTGAAATAAGGACATAACATTAAATAAAATTTCAGAAGATGATTCTGAGAGAAGCTAATCTAATGTCCCTAAAATAAAGATTCCTGTTTTCTAGTATGGTCAAAGATGGACTCTACATAACTTTCTTTTTTCATTGCATTATGAATTTTGTAAAGTCCTTCTCTTTTAGATGGGTTTCCATAAATTGCATTTCTATCAGACAGGACTTTGATTGGTGCAGATACCTTGAGTTTATTCTCTCTATCACAAAGCCTGAAATGATGCAGTAATAAAGAGGGAAATGTGCTACCAGCTATGAAACAAAATATACCATCAAGTTCAGCATATTAAAAAAATGTGGTATTTGTTCAAGTGGGAAAAAAATCAATGAAATATATTAGAGGGCCCAGAAACAGGGTCATTTATAGATGGGAATGTATTATTTGTAAACTATCACCATGGAAATCTGTGGGAAAATAAGGACTATTCCATATATGCTATTGGATCATTAAGATAACCTTAGTGAGATAAAAGGAGAGAAATCTTTACAGTGTTTACAAGGAAAATTAGACAAGAATATGTGTTAAATTGGAAGCTATGTAAAGCTGGTTATTACACACAGAATTGAGCTAGAATATCAGTATTCATAAGTAAACCTTCTGTGAGGAACTAAAAAAAAAAAAATTGAAAATGAAATTTAAATTTGAAAAGTTGAATGGCTAAGGTTTGTTGTGCTCCTGACATTATTAGAGGAAAAATTGAGTCATTAGTTAATTGAAGAAGGTAATTTACATTATATTTTTATCTAATATCTGACTGCAATCATGGTAGAGATTTTCATCAGGTCCTTGTTTATTGTAGGAAATATGTGAGTTAAAACTTAAGAAGGCTTATTGCCCCCAGAATATGTTTTATTCTGTAATCCATGCTGAGTGTTCATATCTGGCCTTAACAGAATAATATAGCACTTTGGGGCAAAGATGCAGCCTAGTAATCCAGCACTGGAAGCCAAGATGGAGAAGGTCTCCACAGCTGCCATGACCTTTCCCTTGGTGCTGTGGTAGACAGGGAGGAAAGTGATCCAAACACTGCAGAACACCAACATGCTGAAGGTCAAAAACTTGGCTTCATTAAAGGTGTCAGGCAGGTTCCTGGCCATGAAAGCTAGAGTGAAGCTCCCCAGGGCCAAGCAGCCCAGGTATCCCAGGACACAGTAGAAGGCAGTGACTGAGCCCTTGTTGCACTCAATGATGATATAGCCATGCTCAGAGTGTGCATCTGTGTCAATGAATGGGGGAGATATTCCCAGCCAGATTCCACAGAGGATCATTTGGATCAGAGAGCAAATGGGAATAACAAAGTTAGGTGCCCCTGACACCAACCAGTGCCGCATCCTTCTCCCTGGTGCAGTGACCTTGAATGCCAGAACCACAGTGATTGTTTTGGCCAAAACTGTGGCAACAGCCATGGAAAACACAATTCCAAATGTGATTTGTCAGAGGATGCAGGTGGTTGTGTTAGGATGACCAATGAAGAGTAAGGAGCAGAGGAAGCACAGGGTGAGGTAGATGAGCAGGATGTAGCTGAGAGTCCTGTTATTGGCCTTGACAATGGGAGTATTCCTGTGTTTCACAAAGACTCCAAAAATAACAGTGGTGAGGAAAGAGAAGCAAAGAGCTGTGCAGACCAGAGCCATCCCCAAAGGATCTTCATAAGCCAAGAAGGTTATAGCTTTTTGGAGGCAGTGATTTCTCTCACTGTTTGCATACTGATGATCTGGGCACTTCACACACTGATCCATATCTGGTGAGAAGTGCAAAGTGTCATTAACCCAGGTTCAGCAATTTTCTCTCATTTACAGGACCCCAAAATAATCACATTGGAAATTTTTAGTTCAATTTGTCCAGCTTGCATTGACTCTAAATAACTCTGTGTTTTAATCTGCTTGGTTTCTTTCCCCCAAAATTTTTCTTAGAATTCTCGCCTTGTTTAACATGTTCAGTCTGTCAATTAGATAACAGCTGATATTTCATTCACTGTTGAGCTTGCATTCTTTTCTTTTTAAAAATATGTTTAGTGGTTTATAATATATTGTCATAAAATGGCACAAATCATAAATGTTCTGATTAATTATGAAGAAGTGAACACATGGTTAACACCACACAGGTCAAGGAGTAGAAAATAACCAGCCCATTAGAAGTCCCTTTCCTAACTCCACCAAATCACTACATCTCCCACATCTCTAAAGAAACTACCTTCCTGATTTCTAACTCCATAGATTAGTTATGCTGGGTCCTCTTATCCAATATGAGATTCATCCATTTGACTTCCATTTCTTTCTTTTCCTTCCTTATTTATCCTTATGCTGGAATGAGATTACTTGACATTAAAAAACATGAGACAGAATATAAACTCCTATTCCATTCTTTGTCCTCAAGTGTGTCTTAGCTATGGTTTTCTTTTTTCATTGCATTATGAATTTTGTAATAACTTGCAACTGACACAAAAAGTTGCCATTGTGATAGCCATTGCACTGAATCAGTAGACCAATTTAGACAGTACAGACACAAATACAATATTGACTCTTTTCATCCATGTACGTGATTTTCCCTCTATTTATTTCGTCTTCTTTAAAATTTTCCCAATGTTCTTCTATAACTTTGTGTGCAGAAGTTTTTTCAAACATTTCTAAGATTTATTTATAGGGAATTCATTCTTTCAAGATGTTGTAATTGTCATAGTTAAAATTTCATTTTAGAATGCCCTTGTTGTATAACTTCCATATCTTTATGCCTATTCTGGTTCTCTGCCTTTATTAATTTCCAGCCTCATTCTGCTATGGTCTGAGAAATTTCTTCATATAATTTTCTTATTTCTAAATTATTTGAGACTTTTTAATGGGACCTAGAATTTGTTCTATCCAGAGAATGATACATGTTGATTCGAGAAAAATGAATATCCTGTTGAATTTGGGTGAAATATTCTATATATGTTTATTAGATCTAGATCCTCTAATGTATTATTCAATGTCTCATTTTTTTCAGTAACCCTCTGTTGAGATGTTCTGTCTAATGGTGATAATGAGGTATTAATATCCCCCACTCTAATTGTAGAGGCATCTATTTCTCCCCTTAGTGTTTCCATTGTTTTCCTCATGTATTCTAGGGCACACCTTTTTGGTGCATAAATATTTCTTATTGTTTTTTCTTCTTTACAGATTGCCCCTTTTATTAATATATAGTGTCCTTCTTTGCCTTTTACAATAGTTTCACACTTAAACTCTAGTTTGTCCAATATTTGTATAGCTACACTTGCACTTTCTTTTTTATTGTTTGCATGTAAAATCAATTTCCAACTTTTCTCTCAACACCATCTTGAATTCACAGAATTATTGGCAGGCAGTTTTTTTTCCCTTTGTTTTAACACCTTAATTATGTCATACCACTGCCTTCTTACCTTCTAAGTTTCAGGTAAGTAATCAGCATTTAATCTTATAGAGTTTCCCTTATATATCATGGATCTCTTTTCTCTTGCTTCATTCAGAATTCTCTCTTTGTCTTGAGTGTTTGAATATTTGATAAGTACGTGTCTAGGGTTAGGTTTAATAGAATTTACATGGTTTAGAGTGTGCTTCACTTCCTGAACTTGTACATCCATATTCCTCAAAAGAATTGGGAAATTACCAGCCATTATTTCCTGCAACACTCCTTCTGTCCCCTTTCCTTTCTCTTCTCCACATGGGATGCCTAAAATGCATATATTTGTGTTTTGTGTTGTCATTCATTTCCCAGAGTCTCTGATAAATGTTTTCTCTCTTTTTATCTATCTGTTCTACTTTCTGGGCAATTTCAGATTCTCTAAATTTGACATCACTAATTCTTTCCTTTTCCTGTGCAAATATGCTGTTCTGTGCTTCCAGTGTATTTTTATGTCTTGCATTATGCCATTCATCACCATCAGATCTATTATGTTTTCCCTCTTGGTCTCCTAGCCACTGTCTCATGCTGACAGTGCTCATCAATCAATCACCCTGCAGCCCACCCTCCACATGTAAGGTTTCTAGTTTTGGAGAAAAATAAATAAATAAATAAATAAAATTATGTATATAAAATAACAAATCCAAAAATTTAAAAAAAGTCTCCATCTATAAGCTCCTTTTCATGAGATGCCAGCTGGGTCACTGACAACCCACTGGATCACTCTCTGGATCCCTTCTCTACAAGGCTTGCTCATCATCATTCATGGGCTGTCTCTCCCTGCTCCATTATCTCTCATTCTGGTTAGGCTTTTTTCCTTTTTCTACTAGTTACCAGGGATTAAAACCAGGACCACATCTATGTGAAGCAGGAGTTCAACCTCTGAGCCACACCCACTGTACCAGTTAGGTAGAATTCTGAAGGCATTGTCTGCCTCTCTTCACCACTTTATCCCCAGTCAAGTTGTTGTTCTGATAGTTTGCCAGCTCTTTCTCCTGGCTTCCTTCTCTCTGGGCTGTTAGGTTCCTGTCAGCCCACTCCCTTACTGGCCAAGTTCTGTTCTCTCTCTCAGAGTGGGTGGATGTGACAGCCTCCTTGATCAACTTTTCCCTACCCTCACCCTCTAGCCACTTCAGTGCAGGCCGGCATCTTTATTATATTTCCTCTGTCCCAACCACAATATCTCCCTTCCCCCAGGAAACTATATCAATTTGAATTTGCTGTGAGCCCACCCCACTATTTTTGCCTTACAGGATCCCCGAAGAGGTGTCTCTTTCAACCACTACTTGTCAGGCTGGCTATATTTGAGATTCAAAGTGGGCTCAGTTAGCCAAACTCACTGAAGAAAAAGCAGTCTCTGCCCTCAGTCAGAACTTCTTCCTCTCAGGGAGTCAGATCTCCTTTCCCTTCTCAGTTGGCTGTAGTGAGCCAGTGGTTTTTATGAGGGTACCTGAATGTGGGGGATATGGGTCTTTCCCAGTCACAGAGGCAAATGACTCATGGCTTTCATTTCTGCGTCTTCATATCTCTGTCCCTTTCCCTCAAAGATGGTATGCAACAATCTCCTGGTCTTCACAAACCTTCAAAGAAGCTTTTTGCATTTCCTCTTTTTGTGTGTGTGAGAAATTTGTGCCCTGTTTACCTACTCTGACCTAAGACACTCTTTAAAGATCAGTGATTGATGGGGGAAATTGAAAAAGAAATAAGTAACTTGAAACAAATGAAAATGAGAACTCAACATATAAAAACCTATGGTATGCAGCTAAGTCTGTTCTAAGAGTGAAATTTATAGCCATAAAAGCCTATTTTAAAAAAGAAGAGGGAAGTGGTTGTGGCTCTTTGGTTGGGCTCCCGTTTACCATATGGGAGGCCCTGGGTTCAATTCCCGGGGCCACTGGTGAAGACAAGCTGGCCCACGTGGTGCAGTGAGCTGGCAGCCTGTGCAACAAGATGACCCAACAAAAGTAGACAAGCAGACACAGAAAAATGCACAACAAATGGACACAATGAGCACAAGCAGCAAGGGGGGGATAATTAAATAAAAAGAAATCTTTAAAAAAAAAAAAGAAGAAAGAGCTAAAATTAAAGATCTAACTAGACACATGGAGGAACTAGAAAAAGAATGAAAAACATATCCCAAAGAAAGTAGAAAGAAGGAAATAACAAAGATTAGAGCAGAACTAAATGAATTTGAGAATTAAAAACACTAGAAAAAATTAACAAAACCAAAAAATGGTTCTTCAAGAACATTAATAAAATAGGCAAACTCTTAGCTTGACTAACAAATAAAAAAAAGGGAGAAGATGCAAATAAGTAAAATAAAAAATGAGAAGGGGATATCACCACTGATGCCACAGAAATAAAAAGTATCATATACTTTGAAAAATTGTATGCCCAATTGATGGATAACTTAGATCAAATACACAAATTTCCAGAAACACATGAACCATTTACATTGATGAAAGTAGAAACTGATAAATTAAAAGACCAATAACAAGTAAAAAGATTGAATTAGTCATGAAAAACCTTCCAACCCTGAAAAGCCCAGAACCAGATGAGTTCACAGGTAAATTCTACCAACCATTCCTGAATTCACTAACACCAATCCTCCTTAAACTCGTCCAAAAAAGAGAAATGGAGGGAACTTTACCTAACTCATTTTATGATGCAAAAGCTACTAATACCAAAGAAAGATAAAGAATCTACAAGAAAAGAAAATTATGGGCCAATCTCTCTAATGAACTCAGATGCTAAACTCTTCAACAAAATACTTGCTAATAATATTCAAAAACACATCAAATGACTTATTCACAATGACCAAGTGTGTTTTATCCCTGTTTTGCAAGGATGGTTCAACATAAGAAAATCAATGTAATACAACCACACTAACAGACAGAAAGAAAAAAATTCACATGATCATCTCTATTGATGCAAAAAAGCATTGGACAAGATACAGCATCCTTTCTTGATGGAAAAAAACAAAACACTTCAAAAGATAGAAATAGAAGGAAACCTCCTCAACATGATAAAGAGTAATATAAAAAACCGACAGCTAACATCATACTTAATGGTGAAATTCCCTCTGAGATCTGTCACTGTTCTTATTTAACATTGTGTTAGAAATACTTGCTCTAATCACTTAGGCAAGAAAAATAAATAAAAGTCATTCAAATTGGAAAGAAAGAAGTAAAAATTTCACTATTTGCAGATGACATGGACCTATATGTAGAATGCCCCCACAAAATCTACAACAAAGCTTCTAGGGCTGATAAACTATTTTCATAAAGTGACAGTATCAACACATAAAATTCAATAATATTTCTGTACACTAATACTGAGTAATCTGAGAAAGAAATCAGGAAAAAATCCATTTACAATGGGAACTAAAATAATTAAATATTTATGAATAATTTTAGCTAAAGATGTGAAAGACATGGACACAGAAACCTTTACACCATTGCTAAAACAAATCAAAGGAGTCCTAAATAATTGGAAGAATATTCCATGTTCATAGATTGGAAGACTAAACATCATTAAGATGTCGGTCCAACCCAAATTGATTTACAGAATTAACACAATAACAATAAAAATCAGAAAAGCATTTTTTACTGAATTGGAAAAGCCAATTATGAAATTTATTTCAAAGGGCAAGGGCTCCTGATAGCCAAAAACATAAAAAAAAATTGGACAATCACATTATCTTACATTAAAGTTTACTCGAAAGCTACAGTTGTCAAAAATCTATGGTATACGCACAAGGATAGACATACTAACAAGTGGAATTGAATGGGGAGTCCTGACATAGATCTTCATGCATATGGTCAACTGATATTAAAAAGGCCATGAAGCCCACTCAACTGGAACAGAATGGCCCCTTCAGCAAATGGTTTTGGGAGAACTAGATAGTCATATCCAAAGAATGAGAAAGGATCAACATCTTATACCCTGTATAAAAATTAACTCAAGATGGATCAAATACCTACATATAAGAACCAAGACCATAAAACCCCTAAAAGATGAAGTAGGGAATCATCTATGAAATGTTGAAGTAGGAAAGGGTTTTATAATCTTTACACCCAAAGCATGAACAAGGAATAAAAAAATAGACAAATGTGACCTCCTCAAAATTAAAAACTCTTGCATCACAAAGGAGTTTGCCAAGAAAGTGAAAAGGCAACCTATAAAATGGGGGAATATATTTGGGAACCATCTATCTGCTAAACCCCTAATATCCATCATGTATTTAAAAAATCCTACATCTTAAAAATATAAAGACAAGAAAAAAAACAATAAAAATGGGCCAGATATTTGAATAGATGTTTTTCTAAAGAGGGAATAAAATGGCTCAAATGTACATGAAATGATGCTCTGGATCACTACCTAGTAGGGAAATACAAATTTAAGCTACAGTGAGATATCATCTAATACGTATTAGGCTGGCTGCTATTTAAAAATCAGGGAAGTACAAGTGTTGGAAAGGATGTGGAAGAAAGGGAACTCTCATCCACTGTTGGTGGGAATGTATAATTGTGCAGTCACTGTGGAGGACAGTTTGGCAGCTCCTCAGGAAGCTAACTATAGAATTGCCATATGATGCATCAATTAAAAGCAGGGACACAAACAGGTATATGTCCAGCAATATTTGTGGTGGCATTATTCACTATTGCTAAAACTTGGAAGCAACCCACATTTCCATCAACAGATGAATGGATAAGCAAAATGTGGTATATACATACAATGGGAAATTACTCAGTTATAAGAAGGAATGAAGTATTGAGACATATGACAACATGGATGACTCCTGAAACCTTATGTTGAGTGAAATAAAACAGTTGCTAAAGGATAAATATTATATGACCTCACTGATTTAACCTAAGCATACTGAGCAAACACACAGTGATCAAATCTGGATGATAGTTATCAGGAGACAGGAAGTAGAGTGTATTGAGCTGATGGTCAATATGGGCAAAACCCATATTTTGGTTTGGCAGTGGATGGAAGTGATGGTGGTGCAGGGATGTGTGTGGGTCAATGTTGCTAGAATGTGATGGTGAGCAATGTGTGAGGAGTTTGGTTGGACTATCCATGGAACTGGGGGTAAAGATGGAGGAAGGAAGAGGTGAACTCTGGGTCTATGTGAGTCTATAGTTGAAACCACAATTGTGGGAATGTTTCTTTGGCAAACATGTCAGGGGAGTGTTATTGGTGCAGGTTGCTGGTGGTGGGGTGGTGGGGGATAGGTGGGAAAGGGTTGTACCTGGGGTATGTTTCTACAAATTATGGATGTGTTCATCTTGTCACAGTGTGTCATCTCAGTGGATGGAGAACCACACAATAAACAAGAAAATATTAAACTACCACCTTGAGCAGTCCTGTTACATTCTCAAATAGAGGGGCAAGAGTCTCTCAAGTACATAGGCAGGGCCTAATAAAAGAAAAGAGACTGGTATATCAAGTCCTCAATACTAATGCAGGAAACAATGAATCTTATTCTTCAAAAATTGAAACTTAATAGTTATCATAGGCTCTGAGCATTAGGGTGGGGAAAGAACGGGTGGAACATAGGGCATTTTGGGGATATTGAAATTGTTTTGCTCCATCTTGCATTGACAGATACAGGCCATTAAACATTTTATCAGAACCTATGAAAGTGTACAGTACAAAATGTAAACCATAATGTAAAACATTGACCATGGCTAGTGGCAATGCTTCGATGTTTGTTCTTCAATTATAACAAATGTACCATAATCATGTAGGATGCTGTTGATAGGGGAAGATATGGGTGGGAGGGGGTTATATAGGAATCCCCTATATTTTGTATATAAATTTTCTGTAACCTAAAGCTTCTTGGAAAATAAAGTGGAAAAAAATATGACACTAGGCAAACATACTGAAGAAATCATCAATATATATAAAAGATAACAGATCTTATGGTGATGAAAGACACAATGCAAAAATTTTTATTTAATTTTAATTTTAGTTTATTATTTTACTTTTTTGGGGTTTTTTTGGGGGGAGGTTTTGGATTGCAGAACAGTTTTAACTGTAGCAGGGTGGATTACTAGTGCCAAATGTTGATAGTATAGGATGTGTGGGGAGGGGTGTACCTGGGCATGTTTTTTATGGAACATGAATGTGTTCATGTGTTCATGGGGAATTGTTGTGGCAGTAGAGACCCACACAATCACGGAGAGAATATTGAATTCCCATCCTGGGGAGTCCTGCTACTTTCTCTAATAGAGGGTCAAGAATCTCTAGAGTACATGGACAGTTCCTAGCTAAGGTGGACAGTCCAATATGCCAGGCCCTTGATACTGATGCTTGTATACTTATGAGCCTTGTTCCTGCAAAATTGAAATTAGGTAGTCATACTTATTGCCTAAGAGTTACTTCCTGAAACCCTCCTTGTTCAAATTTGTCCTCTCTCTAAGCCATAATCATCGAACTAATTCACTACCATCCACCATTCCAATGTGGGACATGACTCCTAGGGATGAGCCTCACTGGCACGGTGGAATTTTTACGAACTACCAACTAGTGTGGCATTTGGAACAAGACCTTGACCAAATAAGGGAAATGCTTAAATACAAATGAGTTTTCATGACTAAGGGATTTCAAAGTGAGTTTGGAGTCATTCTAAAGGTTATGCTTATCTCAGGAGGATCTCACTTACTGCCACAGTAAACTTCCTCAGGCAAGGTTACTCCTGAGGGCTCTAGAGATATAAAGACACCATAGGCAGGGTAGACAACCATAGGATATTGGAACCCCAACCTTACCTTTGAATATATATTATAATCTATTTCCCCAAAGTATCAGAATTAGATTCATTTTTAATTTTCCTATACATAGCTCTTCTGTCCCTTTTATTTGAACATATAATTAATACTATACCCATTAAATTTATGTCCTAGAGACTTAAATCTTCCATTTGTTCATATGCCAGTTGAGCCCTAATTCTCAGCAGAGTTGCAGCCAATACCTATTCTCCAGTTCACCAGTCACCCAGAACAAACAAAAGGATGATAATGGACAATGTCCATCCCATAAAAACAGAGAGTATCTACAACAGCAGTAAGACAGTTCCATCCATTTTTCCGATGGGATCTAAGCCCTCTCTCAATCAGAAACAGAGTGAACATCACCAGCCCCATATTCTCAAGATTGAGAAATAAAAAAATATAAGTTGGGAATACAACTATAGGCAAGTGCAGCCTTATTATTATTCTAGTATTGGAAGAACTTGTAACATTGATATAAAGACAGTGCTCACCAGAGGTTCTGAGGGTAGAATGGGTGTAACATGGGACATTTTTGAGCCATTGAAACTGTTTTACATGGTATTCCAAGGATGGATACAAGCCATTATACATTTTGTGAAAAGTTTTAAAATTGTGTGGTACACAATCTAAGCCATAATGTGAACTATAGATAAGGGTTAGTAGCAAGGCTTTAATATGTGTTCATCAATTGTAACAATTGTACCACACTAATGAAACAACATGTTGTGAATGGGGAAATTGTGGATGGGGTAGGGGTGTAATATATGGGAATCTCCTATATTTCCGCTGTATTTTATGTAATCTAAAGCTTCTCATAAAATAAAGAAAAGCTCAAAAAATATAGTAGCAAGGACATAAATAAGGTACCATTGCGGACAATCCATTTTGTAAAATTAAATATTTGAACTGAGAGACAGAAACCCAGAATGCCCTCTGACTGGCTATATGATTTCATAAGCTTGTATATTAACTTGTATTCAGACCACCAAAAAACTGAGTTTATAATATCTTCTCATTTTATATTTACACAATAATATCACTTATAAATAAATTCAGGTATGTTTCAATCTTTCCTATAACTATTCCTTTCACTTCTTTCCTGCCAGTATTTCATTGGGGCAAGACCTCAAGTGTAATGTCTAGTAGTTGTAATTTTGATTATATTTGACTCATTCTTGATCTCTGGTGGAAAATGCTTTCAATATCGTACCATAAATTTAACATTTGCTCTAGTTTTCTGTAAGTATCCTTTAAGGACTAAAGATGATTCCCTTCTATTCTTTATATGATAAGGGATATTTTTGTCACTTGTTTGAAAATTATGAATGGGTATTAAATTTTATTAAATGCTTTCTTGCAATTATTTACATCACTGTTTCTCCTTTCTAGGGGCTATGTATTAACCAAACTTTATCACGATAAAGTCCCTTTATAAAATATTGCTGGATTTGGCTTATAGATTTTTTTTAGGATAAATGAGTTAATGTTTACACAGAACAGTCTGTAAATTTTCGTTCTTGTAATCTCCTTAACAGATTTTGTACCACTGTTATGCTCTTCTCATAAACTGAATTGAGAAGTTTTCACATTTTTCCTATTCTTTGAAAGAGTCCGAGTAAATGGGCATTATTTTTCCCTTGAAATTTGGTAGAATTCCCTAGAAAAAATATTAGCCACAATTAAAATTTATGAGAAAGTTTTAAACTATGCATTCAGTATCCTTAGTAGATAAAATTTACAGATTTTTACTTTTTCTTAGAACTGTTTTGGTAACTTATTTTACTAGGAATTTATGAATTTCATTTAAATTTTCAAATGTCTTGGTGTGAAGTTATTTATGTTATCTTGTTATAACGTTAAAAAATTTCTGTATGGATGACCCACTTTGAAATCATGGTATTAATTATTTGCAATTTTTTTCTTAATACATCATTCTAGGGATTTATCAATTTTGTCTTCTATAGTTACCTTTGAGTTTTTTCTTTTAACTTTTAATATTGAAGTTTATCATTCATGCATGAACAACCATAAACATTAAGTGCATAGTATAACTTGTGAACTTACAGAATAATCATACATGTTATCATATGGGATTCCCACCACCAACATCTTGCATTTTTGTGAAAAAATTGTTACCAACTATGAAAGAGCATCATCAAAACATTACTACTAACTATACCCAATACCTTACATTTATTGTATTCTTCCCTCAACCCACCTGGTTAATGACACCCTGTATTTGTCTGATAAACTTGATATATTTCATGACAGAATGTTCTCATATTTGTTCTGTTAACAACAATCCATCTTACACCATAGGATACATTGTGTTATACAGTCCCATGTTTTGTACATTCCATTCAAAATTGACTGTGTTTCAACTTTTTAAATCCTCTCTATCTTTGTCTTTTATTGTTTCCTTTTTATATTCATTTTCTGTTTTCTATTTTCTTTATGTTTAATTTGCTGTTACTCTTTTAGTTTGTGATGAATATGTAGAACTTCAGCTTCTTAACATTTATATATACATATTAATAGTACAAAAATATCTACAATCAGTTCAACATATCTAAAAAAACTGAAATAATAGCATTTTATGATTTTATGAGGTTAAACTACTTGTTAATCACTAAATGAAAATTTGAAAATTCCCAACATAGAAGTGATTCCACCAGTAACATCACAAATATGAGTGATTTCAAGACATTATTATAGTATGAAAAAATCTTAAATAATGGTCTGCTGTCCCTTTTCAACATCATGCCTCAATCCCCTTTCCTCAATATGCTCTGTGTTCCTGTCACATTGAACCTTTGATTTCCAGTTCTGTGACTCTCTGGACATTACATCCAGTGGTGATTTGCTTTTTTTCCCATTTATAATAATTCTGCCTAGAATTTATTTCCCCCTTCATTCCCCTTACATCACACTACTGCTCTTGCCTCTATGAAGAACTCCATGAAACCCATCCACCCAATGAAAATACTGGTCCATAGGTCCCTGTGTGGAACTTTACTGCTGCTTGTAAAGATGGACACAAAATGTCTCTAAGTTTTGTCTCCCTTACTCACCTGTGAATTAGGGAGAGCAGAAAATAAAACCTACTCATTGAAGGTAAACAACATTGTCCTCATATTGTAAACCATAGAAATACCCATTTCTTTAATCAATCACAAGTTTCTCAGCATACGTTCTGTCTCAAACAGGGTTAGGCACAGGGAAACTGAGGATAGTTAAGATCTAAGACTTCAATATAATATAAATACGCTTTCAAACAAGATGGAAAGCAGGTGATTATAATACCATGAGTTAAATTCCAAGAAAGGAATGAAACTTAGGTTACTGTGGTGGGGTCAACAAAGGCTTTCCCAGAGACAATTTTGCCTGCAATGGGTCTGAAGCAATGACTCACACAAGCTAATTCAAGGCAGAGATAGAGTGCCATTTTAATGGGATATATTATTGGTTATAAAAATTAAATTACTAAATGAAGGAAGGAAGAATTTTGACTCTGCAGATTTTCCTCCAGATTCTTTCCAATACCCTGTATAAATGGGGTATATAAAGGAGAGGTGGGGTCTTTCTCTTACCTGTCTCATTGGAAATCTCATTGTCTGGGCAAGGGGTGCAAAGAAAGCAACATGCAGCCTTTCCTTCTTGAGAGGTTTTCCTGAATCCAGGAATACACACTTCTCACTGCATACCGAGAGGGGAGTCTGAAAAGAAAATAGGTATGTGTTCTTAATTAATGTGACTTTAAATAATGCTCTGATAATTAGTTTGTTTTGGGTATTGGACCATCAACAAATTTAAATTTTAAATACATAAATCAAATGAATTGTTAAGATGCCATGTTTATTGTATGACAGTGGGTAAAAAATTTTTCAAGTTGAAAGATAAGTTGTTATCCAGGTTTTTACTTAGCAGATAGCCATTTACTTAGGAGGAAGGAGGCAGAAAAATTCCTGGCAAGATTTTTTAAATATTTTAATTTATATATATTTTCTAAATTTTTATATTATGTGTAATATAGAGCATTGTCATTGCATCGTGCCCACCTCTGAAAATCCAATGGCCCATTCTATCACCTCTGCAGATATAGACAATTGTTGATCATGAGGTGCATCTGAAGCAAAATGTCCTACTTTAACTTTAAGTCCAAAATCTTCTGGAAAATTCCAAAAGTTAAGAATGTCATAACTGACTTCCAATTTCCTTTCCTCATCCAAAATCACTGGGTCTCCAGCAGAATTGTTTAATCGAATATTCTTCAGAAATGGGTGCAGCTAAAAGAAACACATCATTCTGTGAGGAAGTGTGCTCCAGTATTAAGAATAGGATACCCAAATTGGGGAACATACCTCATCCTCTGTAATTCCTTATTCATTATGTGTCTTTATTATTAGCATCCAATGAAGTAAAACAAGTGAAATCATAAGAAAGACTTAAATATCATAGCATTTATAAAATATAAGTCAGTTTCAAGATTACACTCCAAAGACAAGGGAATCTAAACAAATTCTGGGTGTGGGATGCAGACAAATGCCATTGGAAGAATCAAATCTTAACACACTCATTTATTATCTTAATTCTCCCAGAACGTTATCTTTCAGGGTAAGGTCATCAATACTTGAAGTGGTTGCAGAATTAAATTAGATAACTTATGTTCATTATCCAATACACTGCCGATGTCAAGACAGTCATTTAAGCTTAATAATACTATCCCTGTTGTCATTTAAGAGCTTCACAGAAGAAGTCTAGTTATTTTCTATTGAAAATATTAGATGGGCAGGAAATTCAGGTTTTTAGTTACACAAAGCATCGGCTTTGATCATAACTCATTTTCTCCCTGCCAACATCATCTTCTTTTTCACGACTATTTCTACCTAGGACTAGATTTACCTGCAGAACAATGAAGAAGTAGATCAAATCCTGTATTTTTGGAGAAAGGACCCTAAACTACTTGGCTTAAGCATATGCAGAGTGCCAAGAATGTAACACCATGACATTTTCTGATATACATGTGCTATCAAAAGGAAGAGACATTACCTGCCATGGTTCAAACACCAGCTCATTGCCAATACCCACTGCCTGCATTTCTACTCGTTGAAGAAGCATTTCATGAAGGGTCTGAGCCACAACATACACTGCACTATACACATTATAACTTCCTTCACTCATGACTTTGTCAAACTGCCACCAAGGCAGCCACTCCAAGGAGGCATTGGGAGGACAATTCTCCAGTGTGCTACAATCAGATTCAGAAACCATGCAATCAAAGGTGATGGACCACAACTTAGTGAGGTAAAAGTCTTCTGGATATTTGGAAGGGTTAGCTTTCTGGATAAAACTTTTGAAGCCAGGTATCTCACCATGATATTGTGAAAAAATGAGAGCCCCATGGAAGGAGTCAAGTAAAAAGGCTTTCTCACTGGTAGTGAAATCCCATTGTGAGGTCGTAACCCAGACTTTCCTTATCACTAAGTGTTCCCATCTCCAAAAGTTCAAACCGATTAGTGAGTCAGAGTCACCATAAATGACAACCACATTCGCTGATGATTCTTTGATCCGTAAATGATATTGCCAGGCCAATGACATATATGATCTCTCAGTGACAGGGATCATTTCCACAAAGGCTGCACAGACTCCATTCTTGTCCATCTCTCCTCTCAAGTCCCAGAGAAACTGAACACCTCTCTTGTCTTCTGAGGTGACCAGCCCCACCCAGGTCCAGCTGAAATGCAGCATCAATGAGACCATGGCAAGAGCCAGAGACGTGTCCTTAGGGGCAATCTGATAGAGAGATGGAAACTGGCCATCATCACTCAAGTGTGTATCATAAAGGCCATAGGTAAGCTAAAAAGGAAGGAGAAAATAAACCAACAAAAGGAAGAGGATTGGAGAGAAGCACAATCTCAGGCCCAAGAAATATTAAGTAACAGTGGAAAGTGACAGAAAGGACAATTTGTTCATTCTCATTTCTAATCATCTGCTGAACTCTGTGAGCTTACTAGATAATAACTGATCCATCTCTGAGGTCTGGTGAAATCCTTTTTTTTCTTACCCTGCAAAATTCTTTCTATTCCAAATAAAGGTCATGTGCACATTCCATCATGTCTCTTTATACTAGTTGTACCCTTTGAATGATGCGGGGACACAATTTCCTCATTTCACCTTTTTAAATTTTAATTTTAAAAAAGTTTAAAGAAATTTAGATTATGTAAATGGTACCTTAAAAATATATGGGATTCCCATATGCTCGGCTCCCCACACTATCCCCATTTGCCCCCATTAACAACATCCTTCATTAGTGTGGTACATTCATTGCAATTGATGAATACATTTTGGAGCACTGCCACTAAGCATGGATTATAGTTTACATTGTAGTTTACATTCTCTTCCACACACTTCTGTAGGTTATGGCAAAATATATAATGGCTTGTATCTGTCATTGAAATGTCATTCAGGACAATTCTCATGACTCCAAAATGCCCCTGTATTACACCTGTTTTCCCTCTCCCTGACCTCAGAACCTCCAGTGGCCACTGCCTCCTCATCAATGATATAAATTTTTCCATTGCTAGAAGCACAGTAAGTCTATAGAATACCAGTAAGTCCACTCTAGTCCATAGTTCATTCCCCAATCCTGAGGATTCTGGGATGGTGATGCCCACACCAACTCTAATTGAGAGGGGGCTTCAGTCCCATATGGCTGATGGGTGGGACTCTTTTGCTTGCAGTTGTAGGTTCTCTTGGTTTCTTGGTATGGTAGTTATCCATCATCACTTCCTTGTTCGTTGTATTGGGTGAGTCCAATGAACTGGAGAGTAAGTGTTCCAGCCCTTTTGTGCCTCAGGGCACAGATGGCAAATGGACAGTCCAAAGATTCAAGCCTCTTGGACATACACATACCAACTCCAGCACCAAATATAGGTTCAAATGAAGGGACCAAACAGTCATGTGTATGGAAATCACAACTGATTCCAATTCTATCACACTGGAGAACACAAACCCTAAAGTAGGGCCAACTGGCAAAGCACCAAACTCATGAGCTAACTACCCTGATCATAGTGCCTGGGTCATTTCACTTTTTTAAAGGGCGTCTGAGAAAGGCACCAAAAGAAACATGAGTTTATATCTCTCCCCTCCAACCACACTCACCTGAGGGATTTTGTAGAGGTCCATCAGTGTGCCAATCTGGGCAGAAACTGCCCATGTGGTTCCTGTAAGGACTGCTACTGACTTGCTCTCTTTCCTACAGGTGTAATTAGGAATATCGTTGCCCAGCCCTGTTTGCCAAATGATGGAACTCTCCAACGTCTTCTGTTCACTGTGTAAGGCATTATAGAGATCAAACCCCAGAGAAATGTTGGGTAAAAGATGGGGATTCTTGTTGATCTCTTCAATAGCAAAAACCAAGGCCAGAACATACTGGTAGTTCTTGGTCTGAAACCTGCATGGAGGGCACATGGATATTTAGAAAAAAGTTTCAAACCAGGATTATCTTCAAATCAAAATACAATGACCAAATAAGGATGAAAGCACAGATGACTCATTTTCAGAGTTGTTTCTCTTAAGCCTTAAAATTTGGGTTAAACCTAGAACAGCTAATGGCTCTAGAAGTCCCTGACTGAATTCTACTTTCATGGGGGAAAATGAAACTGTTTACAATGGAAGATGTAATGAGCAGAAAAGTGGACCACCTGTATGGTGGGATTTGTAATTTGTTCTTTGTTTCCAGAACCAAAATGCTTTTTTTAAATTATCACATTATTTAATGCTTTTTAGAATGACAGTAGTATAGGCATGAGGCTGAAGGCAACATAATTCCAACTGAAGAGTATATCTAATTAACAGTTCAGTTCCCCAGTATAGGCAGAATTGGATGTGACAGGCAGAGAGGCATAACATCTGTGGAGTGAGAGTGCCCATCAGAAGACTGACAGTCAAATATCCTAAGCCTCTACCCCATCAAAACTTTGAATCAGCCATCATCAAATATCAACAATCTGAGAAAAACCAAACTGTCCCAGTGAGGGAATGATCATTGAAGTCAGGAACATTTGAGAGAAGTAAAAGATGAAGGGGTAGATGATCTTTACCTATACTCAAAAGGGGTGGAAACACTTTAGGAATCTAAGGGGACCTGATTTGTAAAGACTAAAAATTCTATAATCAATTTCTTATTTTAAAATATAATGATTCTGCTTACACTAATATTTAATCAAGACCTTTAGCAGTACTTCTTCCAAGTGACCCTTATTCTTTTCATCTTTACTGCAGTATTGTGCACACTTCCACTTTACATATTAAAAAATCATCTCCATGGCCAAATAAAATTCTTTCATTTTTATTGTCTGGGATCTAAAATTCTAACAAGAATAAAAGAGTCTCTTGTAGTTATTTAAAATGTCCTTTTGTTGAGGCTTGACAAACATCCTACTAAATGTTGGGTAAGGTTCCCTTTGTACTTGAAAGAGCAGTTAGTCTTCAACAGTTGGACACAGGTTTCCAAGTGTATCCAATCAATCAAACTTGTTAAGCTTTTTTTCAAATAAAATTTTTATTTATTGGATATATGTTATAAATTTTTTGAGAAAGACATTTTAAAATTTATCACTCTGATGACTGATTTTATATTTCCTTGTTTCTCTTTATTTATTTGAGGCTATAATATCTTCATTTAATATCTAAAAATTGCTATAACTTTGTGATAAGTTGAAAGTATTTATCATTATAAATTGACCAACTGATTCTTAATGATGCATTTTATCCTTATCTGTTTTGTCTGATATGAATACACTTACCTCTGTTTATTCTGATTACACTTTGTCTAAGGTATCTTTATATTTAATTGCATATCTTGGTTTTAAAGTTTTCCTTTTTTCACAAATGTGTCTTGGAAAGACATTTTACAAAGGAAAGTGTGGTACAGGCTTTTTGAAAATATATTGAATTATCTAATGGGAAACACTTCCAAAATATAGGAGGAAAAAAGGATAAATATAAGCTCAACCAACACCAAGAAGAAAATATGAATGAAGAACCATCTTAAATAGAGTATTAGCAATTTAGTTAATTGTTCACTACCAGATCTGACTTTTCTGAAAGGATAAAATAATTATAGGCTCATTGAAGTAGATAAAGCATTTAATAAAATTGAACATATTTCTAACTGAACATATTGCTTTAGAAGAAGGGCATTTCCTTAATATGATTAAAACAAAAAACCTTCTCAAAATCAAAACTTAGACTTTGCTTAATGCAAAGACAGACTCACGATTGGAGGTGGTGAGTGTCAGACATGGCAGAATCACCTCCACACAGGGGCTGAGCTCCACAGTCAGATAGTTACTCCCTTCCAGGTCTGAATGAATCATCACTATTAGCCAAGTTTTCTAATGCAGTGTCATATCCCTCAAATATTTTGTGATGAAAAGTTATTACAGAATACTGAACAAAAGCATTCCCATTAAAATCAAGAGAAAGATTAAATTCTGTTATTGCAGAATTATTTAGTACCCTGCTGGAATTTTCTAGCTTGTCA
>JAQZBX010048125.1:0-20292 GCA_029593785.1 Cabassous unicinctus | reverse complement strand
GAAATTCTTTCAAAATAAAAAGTTAACCAAAAGAATTCTAAAGCTTCTTCTTCACTGCAATATTCTAAGCCTTGAAAACAGGGTTAGACACAATCATATAAATTGCCTAGAACAGGGAGGCAGATGTGGCTCAAATGGTTGGGCATCTGTCTCCCATATGGAGGGACCTGGGTTTGATTCCTGGGACCTCCCGGTAAAAACAAAGAAAAATATAGAAGGCATGTGGACTGCCAGGCCCCGGGAGCAGGTGAGCCATCAGGCCCTGTCGAGCTACACAACGCAGCAAGATGATGATGTAACAGGAGAGTGACACAAGGGAGAGCCAAGACGAGACACACAAAAAAACCAGGAACTAAGGTGGCGCAGGTGGTAGGATGCCTCTCTCCCACATCAGAGATTCCCAGGATCAAATCCTGGTGATGACAGGAGAAGGATGAGAAGAGAGGGCAGGAAACAGACACAGAGAATTGCCCAGTGAATGGACACACAAAACAGCAAAACTGGCTGGAGGAGGGGGGAGGTGTAAAAATGGATAAAAAAGTAAATTTTTAAAAAATGCCTAGGACATAATATATTACCCCCTGTCACAACAAACATAGATTAATTGGAACCCTCAGGTATCTGGTAATTTATTTTCAAGAGTACAGACCACACACTGAGCCTGAGGAGTGACCACAAACATATAATATGAAACTCATAGGTCAATAAAACACTATAATCCATCAGGCTAGTGAGCAAACTGGGTAGTTCTGTGGAATCCTACAATTGGTAGGCAAATCAACCAAAATCTACAAGATCTAATATTTGTCACATGAGATCACAAATAATGGAGGGGAGCTCTAGAAAATAGGGGCGAAGAACAAGAAAAGTGCCACAGGAGTGCCTGATATTTTAAACAGATGTTCAGAAATGCCTCTCCATGAATCACCTGCAACAGGCCCTGCTCCAGACTGACTGAATCAGAACTTAGGCCAGTGGAGCCCAGGAATCTGTACTTTAAAAAATCTCCCCAGGTGATTCTTATATTTGACCAGATTTGGGGTCATGTTTAGAGGCTTTACCAGAAAAAGAGCTTGACACTGTTCTCTATTATTTCACACTATCCTCACAACAAACCTTTATGGTAGGTACTGCTATTATCCCCATTTTACAGATGAGAACACTAAAACACAGTTATTTATGGTAGTAGAATCTGGATTTGAACCTAGGCCGTCTGGCCTCAGGGTCCATGATACTATTTCGGCAGAACTAGTAAAGGAAAGAAAATGAGCAAGCAAAAATTAAGGCACCCTGAAGGAAAAGAGTAGGAAGAAATGAGAGGCAAATGGGAAAATCGCCCTGTAGGAATTAGGAAATTATTGTGAAAAACAGGTATGCTTTCCAGCATATAGAGATAGGTATAGATTCAATGAAATACTTTTCTCTGGGACTGTACAGTGACAACGAGAGCCTCCAGATAGTGCAAAACTGATCACAAGAGAACAATCAATTGTATGCAGACCATATATGAAGAACACACTAAAGTATTTAGGAAAGATGTTTAACATGAATTAACTCTGCACACACAGCAACCCAGAAAATCCCATCAAGGTAAATATGCTGATTTCTTAACATTCTGCTGAATGAAGATTTTACTCTACTGTATGTTATTCTCTCACTGCCTAAAAGGCCTTCTTTTTGTCCAACTTAGATGTCCACCATGATGTCATGCTTACTTGCCCTCTCCTAACCTAAATTGTAATGAACTTGAGGTCCTTGGAAAACCCTCCTATTCAGAGACAGGACACTAAAAGCCTATTCAGATATGAGACAATCATTCTGATAATATCTAGTCTAGACATAGGGAATCATAAAAGACTATACAATTAGAATCTTTTAGTCTGGAGTTGATATCTTGAAGTAATTTTCTGAAAATCAGATTTTAATATGGGTTATTTTTGTAGAGAGCAGCAGACAGCAGTTCCCAGTTCTTCAACAGTGTAGTCGATTGCGTTTCTTCTTTCTACATCCTCTAAA
Source organism: Cabassous unicinctus (assembly GCA_029593785.1). Classification (NCBI taxonomy): domain Eukaryota; kingdom Metazoa; phylum Chordata; class Mammalia; order Cingulata; family Chlamyphoridae; genus Cabassous; species Cabassous unicinctus. The sequence goes on along the minus strand of JAQZBX010048125.1, from coordinate 18,276 downwards.
GCTGTCAGAATCATGTCCGCCAATAACTGAACCTGCTGATTGGCAGGCGGGATTTCTTTTGCAGCAGCCACAGCACTTTGCACACCTAAATTAAAGTGCTGAGGAGCTGGGGCACTCTCATGACCGGAGCAGCTTTTCCTGAGTCTCACCAGAATAGTACCGACCTATTCAGGGTCCAGAACTTATTTAACAGGATGGCAGGTGGCCTATGTTGCCAGAGAGATGGCCCGTGTGTGACCTTTTTTCACAGAGCACCATCATTTGCTGGAATTGAAGAGAGAAAAAAATATATATTCCTCTCCCTTTGGAGAACTCTGCTGCTAATCATGTTGCCGTGAAAGGTAGCAGCCTGAGCTGTTGCAGCCAAAGACCCACCCGTGTTGTTATAAAGCAGAAGAGACCAACAACCTAATTAAGTTATAATTAGCTGTACTATTCCAGGTGCTTTTAATCAACACAATCCTTCCTATAAATCATAAGAAGTGCTTCAGGGCAAAGAAAGGGAAGATATACTTTTATATTAATGCAATTAAATAATTGTTGCATGGATGGAAGAACGCACAGTCATCTGCCCTGGTTGTTTTACTTTTGGGTGAAATTAGAGAGGGTCACCCTGATCTCCTTTTTCTTGCTCTGCTCCCCCACTACCTCCTTGACTGTCAAGCTCTGTGGAAACCACTCTTAAATATTTTTGCGAGTGTCCACTCTGCTCTCACCTTCCACCTTACTCTCTTTTAATACATATCCCATATTGCTATGAAATGGTCTTTCCAAAATGTAATTCTGGATATATCACTCCTCTGTCTAAAATCTTCTATGGCTCCTCATATTTCAACATTGATTGAAATATCACGGAAGATACTTCCCAAACCCACCCCAGTTCACTTCTTCAATCCACAGTGTCCTCCATCAACACATCTTCAACCCACAGTGTACTCTACTGGCATACCCTGGCCTTTTGTTCCATCTCTGTTGAACCATCATTCACAGCTCATAGAACAAGATGTGCTCTGTCCCACCACCCTCATGCCTCTGAACAGGCAGTGATCTCAGCCTGTAAAGCCCCTTTTCTTTTACTTGGCCCTTCATCTCCTTTGTTCTAAAGACTGTCCTGGTAATCCAGGCAAAGTAAATTTACCTCCTTCCTGTGATTCCTCTTCTGAGTTCTCTTCTCTGTGCTCCCACATTGTTCTCAAACCTATGCAGGTTATATGACCAGTTTGACTGAAGACTTTTGATTTGTTGGGGTAAAACCCATGGACCAGTTTTATCTTTCAAATTGCTGCTACCAACTGTGTCCCAGTCAGCTCTCCTTTCCCTGTGGGCAGCAAGCTCCCTTAATAGGATTTCCTTTTACCCCATAACTCTTCAGTCACTTTATTGACTCATATTTGGTTCAAACCTCTCTCCCTCTCCCCAGGGCAGGCTAGACTTGTGGCTGGGTAGGGGCAGATCTGCTCTCTGATACCCATCCCCCTTCTTCCTTACACTATGGTGCAGAGAGGGACAGAAGAGCAGGAGGAAAAGGTTCCCTATGCCACTGTTCTCTTCATCGTTTGTACCCTTATGTGAGCAACCTGCTTTAGCAGTGATGAGATTGCAACTCTGTTGTTCTTCGCAATTGAGGGGATTCATGGTCTACAGATTCAGTGTGGTCAGATGGAAGCCCCAAAATTTCCATTGAAGGGAGCTTAGTGCCAAGAAGATCTTATAAGTATTGGTGTGGTGGTTCCTCCTTAGGAGAATCTGCCACAATTTCCAGCTGACCCCCAACTAGAGGCATCACTCCATATCCTTCACATACCCGTTTTTCTTTGCCTCTTGTGGCAATCTTTGCTAAAACAATTTGGAGTTCTTGTGGGGTTTATTGTTAGAGAATTTCACCTGTTAGACCTTTGAAATGTATAATCTTGAAAATGAAAATGTGTGCTCACCTACTTGGGGGAATGCAACTATGGACTAAAGTGGACTTACTATTCTAGCAATGGAAGAACTTGTATCACTGATATAAAGGCAGTGGCCACCAGAGGTTCTGAGGGGAGGGAAAGGGAAGAATCAGTGTAACATGGGTCATTTTTGAGACATTGGAATTATTCTGCATAATATTGCAATGATGGATATTGGCCATTATACATTTTGTCAAAACCTCTAAAATTGTATGATTCAAAAAAAAAATTATATGTATCCAGTACATTTAATTGAGAAACATATGCTTTTATTCAACTGTGTTTTCTTTTTCTTTTTTAATTATTGTTTATATTTTCAATTATTAAATGTACAAAACAAAGTTAAAAATTTTTTTAAAAACCTATAAAATTGTGTGGTAAAAAGTATAAACTGTAATGTAAACTATAGACCATGGTTAGTAGCAATGCTTCAATATGTGTTCATCAGTTGTAACAAATGTACCACACTAACGAAAGATGTTAGTGGCTAAAAGTGTGGGAGGGGGAAAGGGTGGGGTATATGGGAATTCAAAGTAACATTTTTGTAATCTAAAGCTTCTTTCAAAATAAAATTTAAAAAAAAGAATATTTTAAAAGATGTTTATTATGGATTTTTTGTTGTTGTTGTTTCCTTTGGCTCCCTTAGGAATCATGTTTAAGAAAGGGCAGTTACAAAACCTGGATAGATCCGTTTTGTACTCTGTGGTACACTGGGCACAGAGCTTTACCCTTTGGCATCCCTGCTGTAGCATCCATAAAACATGGGATGCTGTACCTCATTGCAGCTCCAACCTCCTACAAGATAGGTGTTAAAAATGACCTCGTGATTCAGCTGCCAAAAATTAATATTAAAGCACTTGTAGCTCTCTCTTTGGGCATTTTGGTAAACTGATGGACATTCTGCCTGATTTGACTTTTAAAATGTATGTAGCATTTGTCAAAAAGCAGAAAGATGTTTTTTTTTGAAAAGGAACAACAGATTTATTTTAAGCCTTTTAACTCTGAGATACAACAAAAAGTCAAGGAGGTGATTTTATTAACAATTTTAGTCTTTGTATATATTTAGAGAAATACAAAATATATTTTCCATATTTTTTCCATATGCCAGTGGTCTTTACAGATATTACTAAGCACAAATAGCACCCAAATTATGAATATCATAGAAATCTGAATTAATTTTTGGCATGCAGTTTTATTGGGGTGTTGCAAATTAATTTTTAAAAATTAGAAAAATAACCACATTTTGTAGTTAATTCCCCAAAGATATTATATAGGAATAAAAACTGCTAGTCAACCAAATAATAAATTAGAGCATTTGGAATCTTAATTCTAAAATTATAAAACTATAAAAATAAAAGCACTTCTGAAAATGGCCATGAGACCTGCATTTCTATTTTGTTTTCAATCTGTTAGTTCTTTTATGCCAGTTAACTATTTCAGATTTCCTCTCAGTGGGACTCAGGCTGATCACTGAAGGGTTAGAGCCACCTGAGAACAGCATCTGTCTTCCTGTCATCGTGCCAATTCCTCAAGCTACAAACGGAGGGATTTCCCCCTTTTTTTCCCAGTCTCGCCTCCAATGAGGGAGAGACACATTCACTCCACCTCAGGAAGCGCACCATTTCTATTTACAGTCAGCTCCTTTCCTCCACTTTTGTGTGAGAAAAAAGCTTGGGATGAAATTCTTTGTCTTTTAAATATGATTTTTGTTTTCTCACTGTTCTTACTGACGTCTTTGTGTGGCGCAGTGGCAGAGATCCCACTGCATTTACATGGCAACAAGGAAATCAGTCATTCAAGGTTGCCATGGTAACCAGAGGGGGGAAGGGAGGAGAAGTCCATTTGATCACAACCGATTGTGTCCCTTCCTGGAAGCCCACAGAATTTTTTGACAGAGGTAATTATGAAAACAAAACAAGACAAATGCATTTTGGCAACACGCTGGTCCACGTACTGGCATGACAAAGCAAGCGGTGTAGCCTGCGAGGGTGTGAGTGAGCGAGAGTGTAGCGGACATTACAGCCGGGCGCCGGGTGTTGCCGCCTCTCCTCAGAGCACCGAGTGGCTGACTTGGCCTGTGTAGCAAGTCTGTTGAGGGAGGTCGTGTAAGCACTAGCACCAAACTGAATTGCCAAATTCTCTAGCGCTTCAGGTCTGCAAAGGCAACATAGATAGCAAGTGTTGTGTAAGGAGAGTGAGTGCCTCATTATGGTAAAAGCCCTGAACTACGGAAGTGGGGCAAAAGGGTGCTGTCCTAAGAAAAGCGGAAGTGTCTGTTGGGTCTTGTTTCCTGCCACATCTGCTTCTGGAACTGGAGGTAGTCATATTTCAAAAAAAAAAAAAAAAAGTCTTGGGAGGTTAACCAGTGAAGATTATCTTTTATAGATATGGTAATTAAAAGCCTCAACGGTGCAGAATCCTTAACCTGTAGATAAATTATATTTTTTAAAAAGAGAAGAGGAGCTCCCCCCGCCCGCCCCCAACAAACGTGGCTCCTGGATTTATTTAGTACGACCCTTGGAGGGGGTTAGATTAGCAAGAGCTGATCACGCATAACTAAAGTTGAGAATGCCCAACTTGATTTTAAAAGTGTTGTATTATGGGAATATTTGAATAGCCAGAATTGAGGAATTCTCTTCTTTGTAAAAGGAGAAATAACTTCTCTTCCATTTTTTACGGTAGAACTTTATTCTTTTTCTCAGTTCAAGATGAGATGGAAAAATTCTTGAACAGAGCAATGCCAAGAAGGGTGGAGAATGAGTTGGTGGGGTGAGGGAAGGGGGTTGGAATCAGAGAATAACCATCCCCCTTGCTTGACTATCCGACTTAAAATATTGTATGCATTCCTGCCACTCTGTATGCCCTTTAGTCTGTTTTATTTTTTCCACAGGACTTAATGTCTGACATAGTATATATTTAACAATTTTATTTTCTTATTACCCGCCTCTAGAATGTAAACTCCATGAGACAAGGGACTAAGTCTATTTTGTTTCCTGCTAACACCTAATACACTTCCAATACATTTGTATTGTGTTTAGATATGTAACTTATTCCCTCTTTTAAATAAAAAGTGATTGCTTTAAAATGACAAATTCCAGTAATATCCCACCCTTTTTGAATCAAAAGGTTGCCCCCCAAACCCGGCAAATGAATAATACTGTTCGGTGAATTAGAATTTTGCCTTTGGGAGTTGTGGCAAACAACATAGCTTCCTCTTGGTCCTTTGTCTTCTTTTATTCTCTTTTGCCTGTTTCTTTGAGGGTTTTTTCCCCTTACTTTTTTTTTTTTTCAATTTTTACCGGGACGTCCCGGGGATCGAACCCAGGTCCATTCCATGTGGGAGACAAGACACCCAACCATTTGAGCCACATTGGTCCCCCTCCCCTTAATTTTTAAACATTTTTTAAGGTACAGGGTCTGGGGGACTGAACCTGGGACCTCGTATGTGGGAAGATGGCACTCAACCATTGAACCACATCGGCTTCCCTGAGTTGGTTTTCTCATTTGTTCTGCTTGTTGTTTTTTTTGTTTTTGTTTTTGTTTTCAGGAAGGACAGAACCGAACCCAGGGCCTCCCATGTAGGAGGTGGGAACTCAAATGCTTGAGCCACATCTGCTCCCTCTCCTTAATTTTAAAAGCAAATTTTCATATTTCTACCTCTTAAAAGCAAATTTAATTGCCTTTGGTTTATGTGATTCTCGGCTGAGTTCTCTTTTCAGAGGTCTTACTTAAAAAAAAAATGGTTCTCATGAGAAAAATAGAACCTTCTCTCCTAATCTTCTTCCTTATTTCCCCTCTCCTATTTATTCCCCAGATATGCCAAGATAACCTGTGGAATTTCTTGTCTGTGGCAAATTTAAGGCTATAGAGATTGCTGGTTACTAATGATCAGAGAAAGGAAAGGAGTGGGAAACATTCCTTCTGGACACCTGGCCCATTGTTGAGCCCACAGACACAATGTTGTCCTAACTGTCCCAAGTGAGTGGTCACAAGAAGGAGGAGGCAGCCTCAGGAACATCTGTGCCCAAATCTAGAGTGGGTGGAAGGATGATTTTTCGCCTCCACGAGCTCTAGAGGGCGTGTTATAAATTACCATCTTTCCAGCTATGAAAGAAACCAGTCCCTTATTGTCTGAGGTAGGCTCCCCTGGAGTGGGGAAGGCAATCTGATTGCCAAAGGGAGTTAAAAGACATGACTTGTTGCCACCTGTGCATTGAGGTGGTTCTTTATCTTTATTATCATTCCACACTAATACAATACAGAAGTGTTCATTATAAAGCCTTTTCCTAATGAGGTGTCCCCTTTTTTCACCATCTATACCAGAACCAGCAGCTTTTGACTCTCATTAATACTAAATCTGGTCATTTATATGTATCATAAATATGAATAGTGAGTTTCTGTTCTTGTAAAATTCATTTGTTCATTTAACAGATTTAGTGAGTGCTTATGACTTAACAGGCACTGTCAAGACCCTGGGCTACAAGGCTAATCAGAGTAAGTATACAGTTACCTTCCTAGAAATTTAGGGATGGAAAGGAGTTTTTATTTTCCCATCTGGTGAGTGTCACAGATGGAAGGCCTTTGAAGAGTTTCCTTGGGCTATTATTTCAGAATAAAATGGGAGTCTGTCTCATTTTAAGCAAGTCTATTTATTCTAAACGCATTCTTTTAATTTATTCCTTGAAATCTTCTTTTTCCCTAGCAGTGTCCCCTCAACTATGGGCTTGTATAACTTTTTTCCTTCTTGATTATATTATTTGAGGTTATCACTTCCACCCTTTTTAGATATAAAACCACTGATGTATATATTCCTTAAATAAGGTTGCAGGTAATGTAGTTTTTCCACTCTTGTATCACTTTTGTGCCGATTGTATATAGAGGTTTTTGTTTTTGTTTTTAGTAATATTTATGCTTTCAATGACCAGTTGGTACAAATCTTTCTAGATGCAAAAATTGGGGGATGGGTTGTTAGGAGGAATGTATATAAATATTTTAACAGCAAACAAATGACTTGGCTGTGGTTTGAATGAATTTTAGCATCCTGAGCCTGGAAGGAATCAATGACAATAACTGGTCTTAAGCAAGTCACACTCTTTTAATTTGAAAACAAAGCCATAAATGACAAACTTGCTATACTAACAAGATACTATAGGACTTTATTGATTTTTTTAAATTACAAAGAAATCTACAGATATGTGGCTTAAAATCTTCCTCCTAAAGTTAATTGCTGCACCTTTCTTGGCATGTTTTTGCCTTTATTCATATATGCAGCAAATATTTATTGCACACCAATGTGCTATGCATGCACTGAGCACCATGCTAGGTCCTAGAGATACAGTACTGAGCAAGACATTGCCTGTGCGTTCTGGGATTTTCCATGTGGTAAAGGATAGAGAAAGGTAAACGTGTAATGACAGTACAGTGTGATAAGTGCTATAGGCAGGAGGGTGTGGGAGGAGCAACACCTAATCCAGACATTTCTTTTAGAAAACTACATAAGTAAAAACAGTGATTTGCTAAGGAATCTTGTTTACAGATTTTTTTACAAAGTCAATAATTTGAGATTTCCAAATTTATTTTAGACCACATTACTCTAATTTCACTGTTGAAATATCCTGGTGTAATCATACAAACAATACTTAAAGAATGTTGAATAACATATTACTAAAGTCCTGAAATCATTTTTGTAACATTTCATGAGAAGTTAAACAAAATGTTTTACATTACTGAAAATGCACCTATCAACATTGCCGTTTTGCAGGAAGAGCAATCAAGTGACAAAAGTTTCCTTTCTACATATTGTGAAACTTTGTTATATTCTAAGCAAATTACAGAGTTTTTCTATTGGTTGGTTACTTCAGGGTCTTTCCTTTTTCAAAACTAGTATCACATTTTCCTCCTTCCCTAAATTTTCTGATTCCTGAGGACATTTTTTGGTAATATTTTAAGCAGACTTGGTGGTTTGTTTTCTAATTCTTTTAGGAATTTCCCTGATTTTGTGAAATGAATGTTCCTATATTTTCAAAATGGTCAGTAGTATTCATAGCTTTCTTTCCTGGGGCCTAATTGTTTAAAGTTAGTTAAATTTAACAAACATGTATTGAGCACATGCAATATGCCTAACACTGTGTATGATGCTGAAAATGCAGAGATGAGAACCCAGTCCTTGCACTCAGGGAGTGTTCAGTCTAGATGCTACAGTACTCTGGTAGAAGAGGCAGATTCACCAGCCAACATATCACAATTTCCTCCTTTGTGCTTATAGTTCTGTTCTGAAATTCTATTACAGGAAAATTCAAAGCTGAGACCCTTAAAACTTAGGAGAAAAATAGAATTAGGGAGAACAAGGTCATAAGCAAATCTATGAAAACCCTTTACAGAGGGAAATCAACAAAGACACAAAGACAAATTACCTTCAAATGTCTCTTTTAATTCTCTATCCTCATTTGCCAAACTATTTACTGTCAAAAGAGATCACCCTTTTTGGTCCACGTATTTAGCACAGAAAAAGCAAGGCTTGCCTTTCTGCCTTGCCTGCAAATTATTGGAGTTATTATTGTATGGCTTTTCTTTTAAGACACTTCACAGTGATTTATTTGTATGATATTAATCTCACGGCTTCGTGTCCTTTCATTCTGACATTCCTTATAAAAGATTGTTTTCCCAAGGTTTTCCTTGTGCACAATGTTCTTTAACCTCTGTCATGCTTTGTTGCTGATTCCCTCTTCTTGATCTTCTTGCTTGGTTCTGTTGTCCCTGGATTTCCATATTGATCTTCGGAGACATTTTCCAAAGGGACAAGTTTTATTTTGCAGAATCACTGTTTCTGTTTTTATTGTAATAATTCATTTTATTTAAAGTCTTTTGTCTGACCCTAGTCTAAAGCCTGACTCCACCTTTTGCGGTGGGGAGTTGGGAACACTTTTTGCTTATGGGAAGACCAGGACCTCAGAGGCTCAGCGGGTGGTTTCCCACTCAGGGTGTGTCTAGCCCTAGTTCCTATTGAAGCCTGGCCAAACTCCCCTTGGGCACACCTGTTTGCATCCACATCCAGCCCATCCTGGCTCCTTTTTCCCTCCTTTCAACTCTAGTCATGCTTCCTTCCTAATCTCTTGCCTTCTTCATTCTTGTGCCCCTCAATGCCCAGTGCCCTCCTTGGCTGAACTTCCATATTTCATGATTAGCCCTTCTCAAGCCCTCTCCAACTTCTCTCTGCCCTCGGCCTTCTCCCCTACTACTTCCCCTCTACATCAACACTTGCACTTTGCTTTCTCATGAGGTGTTAGGAAAATGAGTTTCATGAACTCATTCATCACTGATAACCTCCCCAGGGCTTTATGTATGTAAAACATACACATTTGGGTTAACAGCCCTCAAATTTTGATGAAATTTCAGGCAATATCAGAGAAGAACCTGGGTGGCTTTGCATTATGCTGCTTAATCCCCATGTTGGCCCTAGCCAGGGCAAAGGGAAAGGACAGTTCATTGTTCCAACACTTTGTCAACTGGAGGAAGAGTTTGCCCATTTCTCTGCCACCCCCTTGTCCTCCTAGCTTTTGTGCTGGCCCATGATACTGACTGCTGTATCTAACATTTTTTCATTAGTGAAGGTTTGCTACTATCTTTCTCAAGAAAGAGTAGTACTTCCCACCCCATCCCCTGGCTCTCTTTAAGCCGAATGTGATCAGGTTTTCTTGGCTTTAACAGCTGGGGATAGGCTCAGATGTCTGGGGGTAGGTGGAAGGTGGGTGGAGGAAATGATCCTGTGACACACAGATCAGATTATGATTATGCCTTTTTGAAGAAGTCTGTAGAGAAGCCTCCATTCCCTTTAGCTGATGCAAGAAATTTCTGGAATTCTGGCTTTCCTGTGATAAACTCATAGCGCAACAATTTAAATTAATGAATTAATCTATTTATTTATTCTTGTTGACTATTCAGCACAACAATTAAGCAAGTCATTAAATGTGTCATCAATGTCTATGAATGGACAAGATTTATTAAAATATGCATTCACATTCTTATCCCCATTTCATCCTTCCCTCTTCACAAAAACCCACACATGCACTCAACGAGGGTCTTTGCTGGCATGGTTTTTGACTCTTTTCTGATACAATAGAATGAGAAAGGATAGAGAGAAACCAAAACTGAGGTCTTAGAGAGGGCAAGTCAATTGAGATAGTAAAGGATTAGCTGGGCATGGGGTGGGGGAAGAGAGAGAAAATGGGGAACAGTACTGTAAAGAAATTAGAGAAAGGGTTTGAGGATTTGGCATGTGAGAGGCTCTGGGATGGCTGTGGGGGGCAAAGAAGGGGATGTGAGCAGTGTTTCTGGCTCATAAATTGGTCCGCATTAAAGTTTACCCAGAGATGCAAGTAAAGATTAGCGCTTCCCCCCCCCCCATTTCTCTTTAGAATTTATATTTTAAATTACTGTTTCTTGTCATACTGTGGTTATAAGCAATTCAGTGCAGAAACAGAACCATGGGGTGCCCCAGGATTCTTTAGGGTTACCAGTATACCAAATATTCAGAGTTATCTGTGCATGTAGCATGGTTTCCTGCAAGAGGGATTATTGTTTCTTACTCCATAACCAATTTCTCATGTTTGAGACTTCCTTTTTTTCCCCTCCCCAGGCACCCAAAGGAATACAAAAACAGTTCTGGAATTTCTGCCAATGATGCCTTTTCATTGTAACAACATCTGTTAACTACCATGCTATGTGAAAAGAAAAAATGAATAGAACATGGCCCCAAGCTTAAATACTGATGGATGAGAGGGACATATAACAAATCTGAAAACAATGTGAATAGTGCTGAAACAGAGGTGGAGGCGAGGCACCATGTCCTCACAGAGCATTAGAGACCTGGTTCTGCTTACCAGGTCAGGGAAGGCTTATGGGAAAGACTGAGTCTTAAAGGATAAGTAGAAGTTTACCAGTAGACAAATAGGAGAGGAGAAGGGATAAGGGCATATCTTGCAAAAGGAACAGCATGTATCAAGATGTGAGAAGAAAAGAGCACAGCTCAATCAGGAAGTTGCCTTGAAGAAGGATGGATGAGGGGTGGGTGGATGTGAGGTTGGATAAGATTGTAAGGTTAGAGGGTAAATGGGCCTCATCATGGAAGACCTTGTATGCCATGCAAAATAATTAAAGCTTGCATCCTTGAGGTGGAAGTGATAACCTCAACAAGGGGAGATATGGAAGAATTTTAGCAGAGCAGTGTGATGATCACCTTTTCATTTTAGAAATATATTTCTGATGGGGACAGCTTAGAAGAGAGGGAAAGTGAAGGGAGAAGAACAAAGTATGGAATATGTTGTAAGTCATATAGGGGGAGAAAAGGATTTATGTAATAAGACCATGATAGGAGGAATAGAGAGGAAGGGTCCAAGAAATAGTTTGATGGTGGAAATGAAAGGACTAGGAATTATAAATCAGGTATGGGGTAACAAATACAAAGGAACTGGGATTATTCTCATATTCCTGCTGTGGGCTACTGGGTTGTATACTCATAAAATGAAATGGAGACTATAGAAAGGGGAATGGGCTTTAGATGAAGGTAATGTATATAATTTAGGGAATATAAAACTAGAGAACTCTGAGGAACATCCAGCTAGCACACTCAATAACACAGGACAGAGATCAGGCCAAAATTATGGTCTCTTTATCACCTTTTCTACAAGGTAGATGTAATAAATACTCCCTGATATTAATGCCTACAAATAGGACCATAGATGAATGTTAAAGTATTTTACAGGTTTTTGTTTTCTGCAGTGGTAAAATCTATCTAGCATGGGGTCACTTTTGATAATTGATGGCAAAATGAATGGTGACATGTAAATATATCTCCTAAAAAATGAACACTTTGCAGACTTAGTGTGGGTAACTTAAGTTCATGTTAAGAGCTCTGAACTGTATTAATCTTTCCCAGTCAATCTCTACACCAACACTCTTTTCTCTCCTCAGAGAGAGGCTGTTTGGACCAGTTGAAAGCAATGAGGTTAATGACAGGGAAGAAACAACTTCTAGCTTTCAGATTTGAAGAGAGCTTGGTTGGAACTTCCTAACAATGGCCCCAGGTTAACTTTCTGAGAATTTTATAAGGGCTGAGATGAAAAAATTGATTAGAAGGCAGCAAGCCAAATTTCCTAGAGTTTTTATTGTCTGAAAGAGGTTTTCCTATATAAGCGTAAAAATAAGTATCAATCACTCCCTGAGAGTTGAGAGGGTGAAAGAGAGGAGGTAGGGGGAAAGATGTATTTGAATCCACAGTTACAACCAGAATCCACTCGTCTAAAATTAACCAAATATTTGTTCTCATAATCTTTCCAACCATTAATAACATGCTTATCATTCTTCTTAGACTTGGCATCATATGTATTTAAACTTGTATTTAAAAGCTTCTGGTAATATTTGGCACCTGGTTTGGAGGTGAGTCACATTTGACTTTCATTGGGCTCCTGGAGGCTGTCAGATCATTATGCCCAGTCCTCTCCCACTACTGCGATTCAAAAGTGGTTCCCAGTTTTTAATCTAAAAACAATCCATTTTGTAATTTTCAGATGTTAGTCAGTTGACATCAGGGTCGATTTTGATTAAAGATTTCCAGGAAGAAGCAAGAAAACTCTGTTCATGGAACATCAAATCAAAACTAAGGGTGTCGTGGGAGTGTCTCAGAATGTTTCACAAAAACTAAATTCTCTACCTTCCAGGCTAATGTGCACGGTCACCAAGGTGTGTTAAGAAGGCTCACCTGGTGACTTCCCTGAGGATTGAGTTATCCTGTGTCAGTCCTAGATGTCTAAGATTTCCTGTTAGTTTGCTTGCTTGAGGGTTAAGCAAGACTGGATTGAAAAGTTTAGGGAATTAATCAACTCTTTTGCCTGGGAAGATCAGCTTTCCAGGCAGCTTCCTGAAGAGAGGTTTTCTAACTCAATAGTGTTGGATTTAATCTGTTGCTTTCTCAGAGCACCTTGTGTTAATATTTGAGGGGAGAATGATTCACAGTTGAGTAAATTGTCACCAAGGGCATCAGGGTGTAATTGTGAAGATACTAACTATAGGGAGCCGGTAGACTACTGGTCCTGGCTTGACTGCGGATTGCCCATGTCAATTACCATCTCTTGGCTTCAAAATCCTCTAAAAATAATCAACTCTCACATGTATTGAACATGTTCCAAGAGCTATTATTAGCACTCTGCACTGTCTCATTTAATTCTCAGATTTCCCCTATGGGGTATAACTATAATCATCTCCATTTTGCAGAGGAGGAAACTGAGGCATGCAGAACTTAAATAATTTGCCCAATTTCACACTATCAGCAATGGCAGCTGGGATTCAAACTTCTTAGACTGTCTCCAGGTGCTATGCTTAACCATGACACTCTACCACATCCTAAAATAAAAGGAAGGGATTAGAAGATCATGACGGTCACTTTAGTCCTACAAGTCAGTGGGCTCCTATTTCTGGGTTGGGAATACCCACCATTTGGCACCACCTCATTCCTTCCCACCATAGAGTTATAAGAATCTTTGGGGAATCCGTCTTCACTCTTAGGGCTTACAGGTAGCATGGCAGGACTTGGTTTAGATCTTGTGCTCCACAAGAATACTTGTCAGGACCATTCTTTCCTAAACCATGTGGGTTAAGAATGATCTCGGTGGTAGCTGGACCTCGGAGAAATTGTGTGGAATGTTGGCCCCAAAGAAAAATGCTGCAACAAGAAGCTGCAAACTGCTGGCAGCAAGCTCCCAGCTAGCTGACTTGATAGGGACCACAGGAAATCTGCAGAAATAGTTGAAGCTGGTGCCCCGTCTCAGGGCCAGAGCATGGCCAGGGGCTGTTGACCCAAAAACAACACAACACAACACAACAAAACAAAACAAAACGCCAGTAGCAGCAAGCCAAATTCAGGCTGAGAAAGCAAGGCTGTGTGCAGGGAAGCGGTCTGTGGAAGCCTTTGTGGAGGTGCGGGTGAAGGAACGAGAAGGGGAGGGAAGGAACAGAGAGCACTAGAGTGATTTAGAACAAAAGGGTAAAGGGGATTATAGCTAAATTAGTGAGAGTAGCCCAATATTAGGTAAAACCGCTAGAGTGAGCCATGAAATGAATGAGAAGGAAAGAAGACAGCTAACAGCTACCAAGAAGAGGAGGAAGTGGCAGATGCGCTGCTTCCTGTAGAAAGAACGATGATTGAAGACAAAGCTGGGTGGGGACTAGTCCCTGGGCTGCAGCCGCCGCCGCTGCTACACACACTCACACAACCGCTGCCTCCGCCGCCGCTCCGTGGGCAGCTACTACTACTGCTGGGCTGGGCTGGGCTGGGCGGGCTGCGCCGGAGCTCGCCTGCACAGATCAGCTCCAAAGAGAGGAGAAAAGCCACGCTCCTCTGACCAAGCCGTAGGAACTAAGGTAAAGGAAACATTCCCATGTCGCGCCTTTTTAATTGAGGAAAATGGTCATTGCCCGTGGTTTTAAAGGAAGATAGGGGCATTGCTTCAGGGCTGGGGGGCTAGGGGGAGGCGGGAAATGATCAGGATGGGTTCTTTTAGAAGGGCTTTTGAGAATTACCAAATGTGTGATACATTTGCTTTAAAAAATAATCATAGTGCCTAGCTTTGGAGACTCCTCAGGAGAACACGCTAAATGGAAGAAGCTGTTTTCATAGTTCTCTTTGAAGAAAAGCAGGGCTTAGTTGAAATCAATTGGAGCTGGGAGAGCCGGTCTAATCAAGTGGCCGCGTTGCAGTCCCCGTGTTTCAGGGGTGTAAGTGGAGTACATTAATTGCTTTTTCTTTCTTACATATTGCACAGGGCTGTCGTCTGTTTTGCAACACAATGGCTGTGATTTGGCTTTTTTTGGTTAAATCCTTTTGTACTCAGAATGTGCCGACAAAGGCTTGAATTGCGTATGTGAGAGGCAGTATTTACCATTAAAAAACGGTGTCTTCCTCCTTCAGCTTCAGCTCTATGCAGTTGCTTTCAGGATAACGGCAGAAACAGCTACCATTGCCAATAGGTCTTATTCTAAAGTTGCATCCTTATTCCAGGAGTGTGGTGGGGGTAGGGAATGTCCTGAATCAGGTATTGGCATTACAAACATGTGGATTTAATTGATCTCTAGGTTTGAGACAGATGTAAACCTCAGGGAGGGACAAAATGCAAAGGTGGAGGTGGGTTCTTTCCCTACCTGTGTACACCGGAGAGAGACTGAAGAAGTAGTACAATCAGAATGTGGTTTTATTCTTTGATTTTCTTGAGCAATGGATGTTCTTAATAAGAGTTTGTGACAATGGCCTGTTCATATTTATGAATGGCATTTAAAAGTCCAGTAAATAGGGCTGACAGATTAGAAATGAGATTTTGGGATTCTTTTGGAAGGATATGTAGGAGAAAGAGTTTAATACCCCATAATAGCTTTCTCTCTTCAACAGAAAGTGCAGTTAAGCAATAAATTGTCACTGACGAAAGGTTTTTTCCTTGAGTTTCCATAATGAAAGGAGGTAATTTTTCCAACGAAAGAAAGAACTACTTATAGTAGAGTGAAAATAAAAAATGTTCATGACTTCTTAAAATGCAGGTGTGTTTTTTTTTTTCAAACACCAAATTTGCTAATTGAGAGTGAATATGCTGCTTCATTTATCAACATTCTCATTTGTGAAGATCTATAGGGTTTTTCTTATGCCATATTTATGAAATTAATTTGGCTTCTCAAAATTTGTGGGGTAGCAGCACATATTCAGAGATAGGAAGCATTTGATAGGTATTAAAGGGAAAGAAATGTCTACTTTTCTGAGGTTACTTTTCATTAAAGTAAACCTGTATCATGTCTAGAAGGCAAAGTGTTGCTAGTGGGGCGTGTTGAAACCATGGAGCTCCCCTGAAGGATTCACTGAATTTCATCAAACCTGTGGGCAAAACAAATCATGCCAGGGATTCCACAGTTCTATCTCCCATTTGCTTCCTAAAGTAGAATATGTAAAGATCATCTTCCCAAAGGGTAAGCCTAGAGTAGATTTGGATCCAGAATGCCCCTAACTCTGATTTCTGTGGTCAAGCTATTGATGTCGAAAGTTGGGAATCTATGCTGCAGGAATGAGGATGGGACTCACCCTTTGGCACTTACAGGTTCTATTCACTAGATAAAGCCAACACCCTGCTTTGCTGGGGATGTGTAGACAATCTGCATTAATCTTCTGCATGTGTTTCCCACAAGAGTAAGAAAATGAAACCTTGGCCAATAGGCAGAGTAGTCAAGAGGGCCCCCTGCTATTCTTTCTGAAAACAACTAAGAGGTGCCTATTTTCTGCATAGCACAAAACATTTCCTTAATTGTTATATTTCAGCTTAAGGCAGAACATTAGTGAGTAACAGTGGAACAGTAACTGATGGTAGAATGTTTAGGAAAAAGATGAATTTGCTCCTACGATATAAAATGAGCCTATTTCCACTCATTCTGGCCATATGGAATATTGAAAGACATAATGCTTTTGCTTTGGGTATTCAGTGACTTTTGAGGGAGTCAATCAATTGTATGTTTGTTTTTTTTGTTTTTTTTTTTCCCCTGCCATATGGTCAATGGCTGAATGGAAACATGACTCCATTATTGCACGGTCAGCCCTGGGCCTCATATGGTGGGCATTTAGTGAATGTGTTCAGTTCACTGACTTTTTCAGCCTACTTCAGAAGACAGGCTCAACTTTTAAGTCTAAGTGTTCTATAGTCAAAGCAGAAAGCCTGTCTGAATGACAACTGTGGGTACAAGAAAAGAACAACATGGAGAGAAAAGAATGCAGGCTTCTAATCAGACAGAAATGCCTTTGAATCTTACCTTTGGTCCTTACTACTTTTATATGCCTTAGTTTCTTCATTGTAGAGAGGGGTTATTAGTACATAATCAAGGATTTTGTTTGTTTTTGTTTTGTGTGTATCTCTGAGTACCTGGTATATAATAGGTACCCAAATGTCATTTTTTCCTTCCTTGGTAGTATAAAGAAAAATTAGCACTTTCTTGACCTTTTCTACTACCTCAAAGGTTTAAGAAGACATTTTTGGTGATCTCTCTTAACATAACATGTCATAAAGATCATGAGTATAATATTTGTATTTAATCTCCTGTATACAATGGTATTATCCCTGCCCAAGTAAGATATCTCTTTCAAAAATAAAATGTTAAATCAAAAGGGGAAGGTAGGAAAATCTGAATAGCTCCTGATAATAGTGCTATGCAGAACCTGATAGTGAAATTCAAACCCTTATTGGAAACAGTCACGTCAAGGTTCATCCTGGCCATAACCATGGACCAGGCTACTTACTCCTAGGGAGGCACTGGGGACTGATTGCTTCATTTGCCTTTCTGGTCCCCATTCAGTAGCTGAAGCTTCTCAGGATGAGAAACATGTCCACTAGATAGCAGGATCAGGAAAAGTAAGGAGAAACTCAAGTACTAATTGCTCTTAAAACCTTTATAGTGGAGAAAAATAACATGGTGCCGGGGTGGAGAAGTGAAAGGGGTAGAAGCTTGGCTATAGTAATTTAACAATAGATTTTAGAGACAAGATTCTACTAATGAAATGTGATTTGAATCCAAATTTCACTTTTAAAATTAAAGAATCCTTCCATGCTTCATTTTCCACTACAGATTCTACTCCCAGTCCTGAAACTTGTAAGGCAAGGTGTGGATGAGGCCAAGAGCCAAAAAGAATAGGAACTCCGTTGAATAATAATAAGACCTGAGCTTTATGGTATGGGTGCAGACACTGAGCTTAAATGCTTAGAGGGGCTCTTGAAGGATTGTATGTTGACTTTCTGTAATGTACTGGGTATGTGTGTAGGGAGAGGGTGGATAATGACTTCCAACTTTATTAAATTTGCAAATCTATCCTTACTGCAATTACTGGGAGAACCCAAGTTTGCCTGGCTTTACTAGATCTGGGTGAGAAAGGAAGTTACAGAGCTGTGTTAAAACTACCTAGCCTATGTCAATCCCCTCCGTGATGAAGGAATGAACAGGCCCAGAAGTGTCATGTCTTAAGTTGCACAGTTGGTTAATACCTCACCTCCCAATTCAAAATATAGCTCTTTCACCTATAGTTGGGAAAATGAAGAGACAATAGTGCTATTCAAACTAAGCGAAAGTCTTTATACTTTGTCGCTTATAAAATGGTTTGTAAGACAAACAAAATTTTGTTTAAAAAAAGAAGAGTGGGGGAAGTGGATGTGGCTCAACTAGTTGGGCACCTGTCTACCACATGGGAGGTCCTAGGTTCGGGTTCCAGTGCCTCCTAAAGAAGACGAGCAGATGCCGCACTCACCGCAACAAGCTAGAC
>JAQZBX010048124.1:0-20290 GCA_029593785.1 Cabassous unicinctus | reverse complement strand
CTTGAGATCTTTGATTAGTTATTCCACATTCTGGATCTCCGCCTCTTTTCTAGTTTATACATTTATCTAAGCCATATCTTCTTGTATCTTAGTATAGCTTGCATTTTTCTGCTGATGTTTATGTATCTTTTATCTTGATGGTTCTATGCTGTTGGTCAGTTTCTCTCTATTGCTTAAGGTTTGTTTTTGTTTGGCTTTGTGTTAAGCATCTTCATTGATATTTGGTTCTTCTTATTCTAAATCTTTAGAATTGCCTGTTTACCTGAAAAAGAAATAAAAAATCTAAAAAGAAGAAAAAAGATAGAAAAAAGAAAGAAAAGAAAGAAAAGAGAAAAAATATATAGAAAATAAAATATAGAAAGAAAAAAGTTTTGAAAAAAGATGAGAAACAGGAAAAGAAATAAGAAATCAAAGAAAAAAGGAAAAGGAAGAAAGAGATAAAAAAGGAAGAGGAGAGGAAAGAGGGGAGGGGAGGGGAGGAAAGAAAGGACCATCAGCCACCCCTGCCTACTGATCATTCACCCCCAAAACCTCTCTGCAAGTATCCATGTGGGTACCCCATACTGTTCTCATTGGCTGTGGCGCCTCTCTCACCCAGTGCCTGGCTGGCTACTCCCATGCCAACCTAATTGCCCTGCTGCTGGCCTGTTCCCTGGTGGCTGCTGTCTGACTTGACCCCCCTTTCCAAGTGCCCTCTCTGTTCACCCTGGTAGCACCGTGGCTTCCCCTATGCCCCAGAAGCCTACCTGCTTTCCCTCAGCTTCTGGAGGAGGAGCGTAGCCTGCTATTCCCTACTCTGCCATCTTGGATCCACCTGTATGAGCTTTTAATAACTTCAAATTATTTTAAAGAAGTATAACACATCAGTGGTCCTGCCCTGGTGAGGCTGTAGTGTTTTCTGTTATAAACCTTAATCAAATTTTCCTGCTCTTTCCATTCCTGCATCTTCACAGCTTACCACTCCTACTTCCCTACTAGCCTTGTGTTCCTGGGGACATCCTGACTCCAGGGCCACTTTTCTGGGCTGCATGAAGAATAGAAGGTACAATGGGATCAATTAGAAAAAGTTGGATTTCAAACACTAATTCGGTCCATTTTTGCCACTGTGACATGACATTTTTTCATTCTAGGTCATTGATCTTCTCTTATTCAACAAAAATTCTAACAACTTTTATAAGGATTTTTTTTTCCTCATGGAAACTAAACCACCTTTGATTGAAAGAAATCATTCTTTCCAATATTTCTCCAGGTGTTCCTTCATCTTCCTGAGGGTGACAAGTAGTTGATGCCTAAAGATCATATTTACATAAAATTTGGGAAACTTCTTCCAAATGACCAAAGAGCATAGTTCTTCCAATTAAACACCAATACAATATTTATAGGTTTGTTTGGAGCTCAGGGGAAAGTAAAGTAATTGTTATTGGACTTATCTGCAAAAAAATCCTATCAAAAATAAGAAAAATTTATAAATAGAGTGGATATCTGTCCATACAAATTGTAAAATATTTAGCAAAACATTGACCATTTATTAAACTCAGTGGAAATTGATCTGACTAAAATTGGAGTTAAGTGATAAATGAAACATTTCAAGTAATTCATACAAAATGAATACTGGGCAATATTTTTGTAAAATGAATCTGCTGGATTTCTACCTAATTTCTAATTCACAATAATGTGGGTATCTAGGTTTTCAGGGAATATTGTACACCATAAAAATGATTAAAAGGAAAACTTAAAAATAATAGATTCAGAAAATTCATTCCAGATAATAAAATGAAGAATACATAAGAAAATTTTATTTTGCAAAACAAAACTGAGAAATGTTTGAACTGTAAAGAATAGTGTGAAAAATATAACAAGTAAAACAAATAACAAAACAAGAATTAAGCAGTTGCAAAAATTCACTTCCCCAAAATGAATTACTGAATTTAGGGTGTCATTAACAAAATATTAAGTATAGCCAAAATTGTTGTTTTGTTGTTGTTTTTCCTCTGTTATTTTTTAAATCACAACATTTATTATTGTAAATATTATTTATATAATTTTTAAAATATTACCTATATAGAGAAAAACAATTGAATTCTACAATTATCTCTACTCATATTACATTTCAATTTGTTTAAAATTAATAGTGGAAAATTCCACTCATTTAAAATGTACTAGTTATCTAATTCTATGAGGTTCAATAAAATATAAATACTGTGTTTCTATGAATAATATTACAACTATCTGTATTATGGAAAACTTACTTGGGTACATAATTCTATAAAACTTCAACAAAAGTTCATTAATTAACATATATACTAAAGACAAGTTAAGATCAATCTCCCCCCCTTTTTTTCCCATGGGAGAGCATGAGCAGTCTCCCACTACCACAAATTACGCAGTCGAGTTTCCCACATTTGGGAAACTGCATGTGTCAGCACATCCAGAGTGCAATGTATAAGTCTTGCCCTGGGAAAACCACCATCGTGATCATGGTATCTCCCCTGCCAGGTAAGTATGAGACCAATCACTTTTAAAGAACAAAATATGTTGGAGGTCCTACTGAACTTTTGAATGTTCAGGAACTGACATAGACAGGGGAGAAAATTTGAGCATCACCCTGGATCTCTGAGCCCTCACTGCTCTCCCCTCCACCCCTCCTGGAGAGCTGATGATGCAGAGGTTGCCCTGAACTTATCCAGTCTCTGCCCTGGGCTGCATGTGGAATAGTGGAGACAAAACAAATACTTGGGGAAAGCTGGATTTTACCAACTCTCTCTGACTACTTTTGCCTGTTCTGCTCATTTTCATATATTATCACATTGAGCTTCATCTCTGACACCATAACTGACAGGCAATTTTTTTGAGTTTTTCTATCATAGTAACTAATCCAAATTTCATAGTAAGTAGCAGTGCTCTCCAGTTTGTTTTTCATGTGTTCTGCCATCTTTTTGTAAGTGCGAAGCTGTTGTTATGTAAAAGCCGTGTTTTCATGCATGTTGGCAATTCTTTTCTCTATTTCCAAGTGGTAAATCCCCTGCTAGATTGATTCATGGTGAAGTTACATGAAGTGTTGCTGATGTATTTCGGTAATGATTTGCAGTTTCTGGTGAAACCTTTGAATCTGCTTTTCTAAGTGTTCTTTTTCCTGCTGTAGAGATGATTGCTAAGTTTCCAGATGTTTGTTTTGACATGTAAGTGCTTCATTGATGTGGCTTTCCTTACAAAGATTTTAATATACCACTGGCTTTTTCCCTTTAAAGTCTGTTTAAGGAAATATTTGAGGTTACACCATCACTGAGATTTGGTAGATCCACATCTATCTGATAAGGTTACTTTACTTTCTCAGATTCAATATTTTCCTCTGATTCCTAGTTGATAGCAAGCATGTAATATTCACAGACAGCAGGCACATAAATCATCTATAGAAGTGTTTTAGTCAGAGATATTAACTAGCTGTCTTTATCACTGACAATGATTTCAATTTGCATCATGGAATTTTCAAGATTTTTCCCTTGTTCCTTCAGTTCTTGCATATTTTCATTCCATCTAACATCATGCAAGGCAAACAGTTTATGGTTTCCTGAAGCTGAGCATTTTCATTCAAACCATTCACTGTTTCTGTCTGGCATTGTTCTCCATTCTCCTGAAATAACATTAAAATGTGTTTTTGCCCAGTCTCATTGTAGTGGAGTGATAAAGAGCCTCATCGAGAGAGTGTCTGTCCTTGTAAATGAGCCATCATCACTCTGTTGAATGACAATATAGTGAGCTCCCTTGCCTGTTTTTGGTTAAGAAAGTCTACCACATTTTCCAGTGAATAGAGGAACCTGTTTACATCCTTATTAAGTGCTGCCAAGTACAGTGTTTGTAATATTTGAGGACGGGTGACTGCAGGTGACCTGAACTCTGTACAAGATTTTGTTTTCTCTGTCCAATCTTCTCACTGAACTTTAAGATATTCTGCATGTAGGGCAGAAATTTGCTTGACTAGCTCTTCCTTCTTCAGTCTCTGCCACTGGCCTTGTATTATGAGAGCAATTAAAGTAGCATGTACTAAGATTTCAAAGAAACATTCCAATAGACTTGGGCCTTACCTCCAGAATGCAGAAAAGACCATCAGGATACTGGACAGATATCCTAGGACTAGCTGCAAAGACATTTTTACAGCACTCAGTAGGACTTCCATGGCACCAAAGAACCTACAACTCTGCCTCTGGACAGTAGTTTCTAGTCTACAACTGCCAACTTGGGACCCCATGAATGTTCTATCTCCAACAGCAACAAGTCCCTGGCAACCAGAAGACATCACCATTGGGTCTGGTAAGAGGGAGACAGGTTGACAAGTTGTATGAACAAGTGTTCTCAGACTTTACTCTGGTCTCTATACAAATATAAAGTGTTGTTTTTGTAATGTTCATGGGTGAAATCCTAAAGATTGATTAAAGCAAGAGCAGACCAGTCATTAGTTGAGATCGCTTAAGTCATTGTGGCCCACGTGAAACCTACAAACCCACATAGTGCCATGCCATCTTCATTCACTACATATGAATATTCAGTGAATGATGTGGGATACTCTGCAATGGAGCAATCATATAACCGTGTCCCAAGATGAGGCTATATATTCTCCAGAAGTAAAATTTTATCTGCAGTTTCCAAGTCTAATTTTGGCTTCAAAGAACCCAGAATTTCTCTACACTTGGGGCAATCACACTTGTTAATTGTTTTTTTTTGTTGTTGTTAGATCAAATTATTTGACTCAGAGTAAAGAAGGCCCCTAAACAGTTAATAAATTTACTGCCCTATATCAATTGTAAAAACAGGGGATATCAGTCAGACTGGCAATGCCTTCACTTTTCATGGATTTTCATGGACACAGTCTGTCTCCATTGTTCAAGAATCCTTCCAGCAAGAACCTACCATTATCAGCACATGACTGCATGGCTACCAAAGTTAACTGGGGAATGTCTCCAGAATAAAAGTTATGTTCTGAAGTGTTCTTCATTTCAAATGATTCTACATGTTAACATCTTTTAATGAAACTTTACTCTCCTATTTTCTCTGCTGACTTATTCCCCAAAATGCTCATCTATCACCTGGGATTTTGCCATGAGTGAGTCCATTCACATAGCCTTTTCATAAAA
Source organism: Cabassous unicinctus (assembly GCA_029593785.1). Lineage (NCBI taxonomy): Eukaryota > Metazoa > Chordata > Mammalia > Cingulata > Chlamyphoridae > Cabassous > Cabassous unicinctus. Next base: position 15,161 of record JAQZBX010048124.1, on the reverse strand, counting down.
GGGAAAAACAAGAATCTTCAGCAGAGGCTGGTGGAGGTTTGCTAACAGACACCATGTTTCAGGCCACATTTCTGCCTATATATTTGTAGGATCTTTGTCAGGATAGGCATAGTGGGTCTGGGCGGCTGGGAAGTAAGAGGTGGACAAATAGCTCAGGCTTTGATGTTTATAATTCCTTTCTTTAATTTGAAATGGAAAATGCCTTTTAAAAAGTTACAATCTGTTTTTTAACATATATTTTAATTTATATTTCAGTAGATTTTTTTGGTATACAACAAGACTTCTTGAGAAAATAATATACACAAAAAAATTCTATTGATGTTTCGGGATAAAAATAAAATATAACTTGTTAAGTGGGTGTTGTTTGCTGCATCTTATCATAATTCCTAATTCATGCAAAATGATTTAATGAAGAAATAACTAAATCCTAGAATGTTTATGGTAAGTCTTGGTTCAGTCCTATATTTTCTCATAAAAACAGGGAAAGAAAATAAAACGTTTCTTTTTTCTGTACATTTGTGAACTTCCAGGGAAAAGAACAATATTATTTTCATGATCCACATACCAGAGGGTCTTTGTGCATTTTTCTCCTTTAGCCACCAGCAGACATGCTCTTGACTTTTACAATTTTTTTATCTGCCAACTCACAGAATCTAAGTGTCAACAAAATCATGAGTGTAGGATTTAAATTATGGTAGCCCTTACTTACTTTCATCAGGGTCTGATGAAGTATACCACTTATTGAATATACAATATATTTGTAACCAGAAGTAATTGTCCTTCTTCTAGAGGATTTAAGATGCAGAAAAATGAACTCTACCTAAAATATAGAATACATTTTGAATATCTGACTCATGACTCTCAAGAAAATTCTACTTAGGCATTTGGTAAACAATATACTTTACTATGACTTATTGATAGCAGTTAGTGATATAAAATATATCTGGACACAAAGTTAATTTTTTATATGCATATTCTGAAATACCTGAAAATATAATTAGGCTTTTGTACCAAGGCAAAGAAAACTACAAAGACAGGTTCCTCTGCTATTACAAACATATATAAATGCTGTATATATCAAAAGGAGAAAGAATTGAATTCAAAGCCAAGTTTATCTGGAAAAAAGAAAATTTGGAAGTGCTAAAAATCAGGGAATAAATTATAGATGGTAATGAGAGAAAGTTAATGCCATACCACCCTCCCTCAAAGATATAACTAGGCCCAAACCCTGGAACGATAGGAGATATTGGAAATGAGATAAGGTAGGCAGGCAGAAATGTCTCTTTTTCTCCTGCATAAAACAAGTTCCCCTGCCATCACCCACTAGAAAAATTTTTTCCTAGTACATAAGAAACATCAAGGAAATTACTCATAAGTTTGGATTTTGGGGTGGAAGTGATGGTGCATACAAGAATTATAGAAAACACTTTGTTGGGTATTGAATGATGCCTACCACAAAAGATATGCTCAGGTGACAACCCCACGTCTAATAGGTATGAATCCATTTTTAAATAGAACCTTTGAAGATGTCTTTGGTTAAGGTGTGCCCCAACTGAATCAATGTGGGCCTTAACCCAATATTGTTGAAGTCCCCTTTAAGCAAAGAGAAGCCATGGGGAACAGCCAGAACCTAGAAGTCAGTAGAACCTGGGAGAAACTACCATGTGCATTCCATGTGAGAGAAAATCCAAGGACCCAAGATTTCCCCCAGGCAGCCCCAAAACACCAGTGTTCAGGGAGAAAGCATCACCTTGCTGATGCTTCAATTTTGGATTTCTAGCCTCAAAACATTGAGGCAATATATTCCTGCTATTTAAACCAATCCATTGTATGGTATTTTGTTTAGCAGCTAGGAAACTAATTACACAGTTGTAAAAATTATACTGATGTAATATACTACTGCAAAAATATATGCAAAGATGAAAACACTCTCTCCCTATATCTATCTCTCTTACACACACACACACACGTGTACAAAAATCAACATATTACTTTATCTGCAAATATATGCAGGGATAATTTAATATTTCATATACAGTCCAACAAATTTTCAATATTAAAATAAATCAGTAAATAGACAATAGAAGAAAATCTGTATAAACTGATACAGGATATCTAACATATTTTTTAACTAATGTCTTTTTAAATTTTAAAACCTAGATTCCTTCCCTTTGAGTTCATAAAGTAGATGAGGATGCAAGCTATTACTTGAAGAGAAGGACATTTTTTTAAAATGTCCCCAAAAGTTACTACTAATGGCAATAAAGAAAAAATAAAATTTTGTAAAAACCTAAGTTATTCATCTACCTGAAAAATGTAAAAGAAAGTATAACTCATATGAAATTAATGAAAGCCCATTAAGGTTTCTGGGAATGGAAAATAACATCATTCCTACTTGAAAAGGGTGATCAAATTGCTGTCCATGGACCAATCTGGTACACCACCAATTTAGGAAAGTCCCTCTGATAGGAATGATTCTTACAGATGAGAAAACAAACAATTTCTTAAGTTTATATAAAGAACAGAATTTATCCCCAGTGTCTTAAGGAGAATAAACTTGGCAATTAGAAATATTATCCCCTAACTCTTATTTTAATTTATTGATAATGGCATTTGCAGCTTCTATCAAGTTAAAGACAGTTTATACCTCCCATTCAAAAGTTTCCATAATGCTCCTAGTTGGATATTAAAACAACATTCTTAAACTTATTATCCTCTTAAACTTATTATACTAATGATTTTACTAATCCTAGAAGGAAATATCAATTTTAAACTCTGTGAGAATAGTCTACTGAGAAACTATCACAATAAAACGATTTCATTGTCTTCATTATCACCTGTATATTTATTAAAACTAAGGCACTCTGTTATATCGCAGCTCAAGAATAAATACTACCCTATTATTAATGCCTTACATTTGTATGTTACATTTGTTATAATTCATGAAAGAATATGCTTATATTGGTACTATTAACAAGAATCTATTATTTACAAATGATTCACTGTGTTGTACAATAATATGTATTTTACATTCTTATTCTAGTAACATATATACAACCTAATATTTCCCCTTTTAACCACATTCAAATATGTAATTTAGTGCTGTTATTTACATTCACAATGTTGTGCTATCATCACCACCGAATTGTATTGAGTTTCTATTTAGGTTGATGGAAAAGTTTTAGCAAAGTTGTATTTCTTGCTCTTGATGTAGTTCAGGCAGTATTTGTAGTTTCAGATGAACTTTTTGAATCTCACTTCCAAAGGATGCCTTTTCATGCTGATTGCAGTCAGGGCAGAAGAGCCTGTGATCTGTGACCTCATTGGCACAAGAAACTTCAATGGAAACCTAGGTCTCCAAGGTGTGCCATCTCATAACCCATTCTTCACCCTCCTTCTTTAAGTAATGAGCTATTCAGAGAAGACAGTCATTTTGGTGGATGCTCTTTCTTGAGAAGCCCCTTATTAGTCACACAAAAGGCATCCACTCCCTTGGGAAAAGAATGAAATTGTATATATTATAATGATGATGGTCAGATGATGGTATTTCTTTTAAAACCTAATTATGGAAGATTAATTTAAAATCAGGATAAAAGCTCCAGACATTTTAGTGTATGCCTTTAGCTTCACCTTGTAAATTCAATATATTATTCAAACAAAAAATAACCCCCCATTTCTCAGTATATTTTTGAAATCTTCAGGAATAAAGTAATGATTACAATTGGGAATCAAATTAAAATGAGCTATTTGTGAATTCATCATCCAGCCATATCTGTAAAATATTTTCAACTTTAAGCTTTCAAGGTGAAAACTTTGAACTACTTACATCCCAACAAATGCCTGAACATTTGATTTAACAGAGATCTTGTGTCATTTTTATGTCTTTGTTGTGTAAATGCAGCCATAGACAATATGTGGATAGAAATGGGTGAGATCCAATAAACTTTAGTTATAGAACTAGACAGCAGCCATATGTAAACTGCCAGCTCAGAGAATTCTCAAGCATTGCATTTAAAATTATTTGCCTTCTTTCAATATACTATTCTTTTACCCTTAACTTTAACTATTTGACCTTATTTTTTGCTTATATTGACACTCATTTCAAATATCCATGTCAGATATTCTGCATTACCTAAGCCTATAAGAAAAAATCAGAATAAAAAGATATTCTGTTTTCAAATGAATTGAAAAGACCTCTTTTGGAGATGGAAAATCATTTGGTTCAGAGATTTTAAAAGTATTTTAAGATGAAGAACTGTATTTTCAAAAGAAAGTGTATATGCCAATAGCTTTGGTTGAAGCTGATAGGGGAAATCCAGAGGCTCACCTAGCAATTCTGCAGTAGGCAGTTTTTGTACTAGCTCTAAGTTCAGGATATTCATGAGACCACAGAGGCAGGTTAGCTGATGGAAATGTCTGACTTCTTTAGGTGCAAGGTAATTGAAAGTTCTAGGAATTAGAAAATCAAGAGCACATTGATCATTTAAAGGGAGAAGCTGTTATTCTACCTAGTAGTTACATTGAGGGATTTATGCTATTTTGCTCAGTGCTCTGTTTTTAACAGAGTGCAGAAAATTTTTTTCTTTTTTTTCCTTAAATTTTATTGTAATATACTCAATTTTAAAGTTGGCAGCTCATTCAAACAATTTAAATTAAAGCCAACTTTAATCAGGTGAAAAAAGCAACAGCATGGTGCAGCTATCAATTGTCAACCTCTTCTTTTGGACTTTTACTGATGAAGGAATAGGAGATAAGGCTTCATGACTTCAGTAAGGCAGGCATATGGTCACTGAGCATGGTGTCCAAAAGTAGGTAGGTTTCCCACTCTTGTTTCTTTTATTAATGGTGTTGTTACCTCTTCTCCTTGTCCCATTTTCTTCCCACTTTGACTACATACTATTCTGCATGTACATCTGCTCTCAAGGTCTATTTATTAGACTTACCCACTGGATCAAAAATGTGCACCTCTAGGCTTGAGTTTTTTTTTGCTGTGCTTCATATTTATATTATCACTATCTGTTTGCAACATATCCAGAATTGAATTCAGAATAGCCATATAACATACACAGTTGTCCTTGTGCTGGGCTGTGTCTAACTCTTCAGCCTTTCCTCCTCACATTTCTGACTTCTCATTTATACACCATGAAATTTTAACTAACTCTACAGTTACCTTCCAGTACAATTGTTTTTAGCTCATGGTCTTGAAATTTTATCTTTTTCTAGCTTTATTTCACCCAGGATATCAGAGCCTTGCAGGTCAAAATCTTGCTTATCATCTTTAAAGCCAGTGCCTAAATCTGCAATTAATATTTTAAGTCCCAATTGTTTACTTCTTTTACACTATTATTTAGTTCTTTTCAATAATTTTTTTTCATAATGAACTTTTCCCTTTTTCAGTTAAAATAAATGGAGATGATTTGGGAACAAATTTTAAAACCATATCTCATTTTCTAAAATTTAATCTGCATTATTAAGTAATGAAAAACCCCTAAAATCTCCAGAAATTGTAAGACAGACAATTTGATGCCAATTCCCTAGGGATTTCCTTCCACATACTTAGGCTCATGATTACCCATGTGGGTCAATATACTCCATGATAACACTTATAAAACCAGCCCCTGACCATAGTTGACTATGACATTTGTAATTACACTACCAAAGGATGCTCATGAGATTTCTTCTTTGTATGAATAGCATTCATTTCTCTTTTGGAAATAGGAATGGAATGAGTGTGTCATGTGGGAATTACATGTTTTACATTTTATGAAGTTGACAATTTTCCAATGTGTATTTAAGATCTTGCACTCTCAGCAATGGTGTAATATACTTACTGTTTCTCCATAAACCCACCAACACTAGCTTTGGTCAAACTTTTAAAATTTTGTACACAAAATGGTGATATCTCATTGTGGGTAAAATTTGCATTTCCCTAATGACAAATGATGTTGAACATATTTTCATTTGTCTTTGGCAAATAATATATTTCTTTTACTTAAACAAGAAACTATATTGGTCAATTAATATATATTTCAGAGATTAGTTCTTAGTTCTTATAGTTAATATAACTCATCTTTTTAAATGTGCAAACACTACATGTTTCTTTTAGAAAGCCCAAAGTCTGTGTAGAAAATTTTAAAACTTTACAAACAATAATGAAGACAAACTGATAGAAATGCATTTACAAGCTTACACTCAGTGATGCAGGAAAACATAAACAACAGAAAAATTACTAGGGTGTTTTTCACTCCAGTGAGGAGCTGGGTGCTTAGCCCTACACACACAAATATATTAGCTGTAAGAGCCCTGCTCACTTATAAGGCATTTTAATTACAAGAATGACATGCAGAGAGAGCTACTCATCAGAGCTCCAAAAGGCCTTTTTCTCTCTCAACAAAAGTACATATGAAATAGACGTTAAAATTTTCTTTCCATTTATTTTGTCATCATAATACTGTTTACGGTTTCTCATTAGTCTATAATAGAATCTTCAATACTTGGATTAAAAATTCTCGGGAAATGGGTAAAGTAATAATAGATAAATAATAGTATATGCAAATGAAGTTCTTGAAATGTTATATAAATAATTCAACATGCATTGGATTTTTCCCCATTTTATATGATGACAAAGACAATTTATTTAAACATAGTATTGGCAGGAAAAATATGTTAAAAACAGAAAAATTATTTCTATTTTTAAATGATGTTCATGCATAAGCCTTGAAGGAGGCACTTTCTCATAGCTATCAACATATTTATGTGCTTCATTGATGTCCATCTTACTTTTGTTAAGCTGTTTGCCTCCACATTCCTTTTTGGCCTAATTAATAAACAGTTATACATTTCCAGGTCTTAGACTACCCAGAGTTAAACTCACATCCATGACTACTACCCACATCACCCACATGCCTCATCCATAATGAACAGCTGAACCTGAATAATAAGCTAACCATCTCCATGGCCCATGGACTCACAATCTCTTTCCCTTTATGTGAGCCTTTGCAATAACCTTGACATCTATGAGGAATCTACTAACCTTCACCCCTGGATCATAATAAAGTAGAAGCAGATGAGTCTCTTTTGTGTGCTCTCCACCTGCTGGTGAGCAAAAGAAGCCTATTGTGGTTCCTCTGGTACCTCAGAATACCCCTCTCACTCTAGAACTTGTAAGTAACAAGCTATCTTTTCTCATGCATTATGGTGTCTGTTTTGCATTTTGTTTCACATGACTTCCACCTGGAACCAAATATAAAATCCAATGTAACTAATTTAAAACAAAAATCATTTTAAATGAGTTAGTAAAGCTTCAAGCACAGTTTACATTTTCTTTTTGCTATCTTATACATTTGTATAGTTTTTAAAAAAAATCTTATTGATATTCCAAAGATACGTGAATGGAATAAACACAAGAAACAGCTCCCTAATTCAACAACAAATTAGTGTGAAAATGCACTTTGAAGATATGATTCAAAGGCATCAGCTGAAGTTCTGATTACTGCCTAAACAACAACAAGAATAGGAAATGTACCTTCACAGAAAAACAAAGAGGAAAAGTACATTTTAGAATTAGAGGAAATAACTGACAAAATATGCACAAATCTTTGACTCCCACAGGAAGAGAGTGAAAGGGAGAAACAAATGGAAAACAGCATTTCCCTAAATCAAGGTGGCTTATATCCTATGAGTAAAAAGCTCAAGAAAGTTGTTTGGCACTTGTGTTGACTGCGGGAAAGCTCAAAGACTTTAAAAAAATCTTCACAGCAGGCAAAAAGTGATGAAATCTGAGTTTGCAATCCAGCATTTTCCAAGTGGCCCCTGTGTGCCAACTACCATATTCAGTCCAATGCAACATCCAAAGAGGTTTGGGGCATCCCCAGGATCATCAGGTCCCAGGGAAAAAGGTCAGTCCAGCTCTGAGGGTTCAGGGATGTGAGCTAAAGTGGAGGTTTGGTTCAGGTTTGCAGCCACTAAACCCTGAACTTCTACAAGCCAAGGAGGACATCTGATGTGTTTTCTCTCTTAAAATAATTCCAACCAATTTTTTAGTTAAACTTATTAATCAAAGTTCCTTGTACTCTTACTGAAATTTATATAAAATTAATTCCTAAGATAGTATTTCAGAATAAGTAGTTTTAATATAATTCTTAAGAATATTTCATTTTCATTTCAACAGACCATCTAGAGTCAAATTATTGGAGTATGGTATTTTAACTTCATTGATTGCTGCACTATTACTTAAACCATATTTGAAGGTGACATGATCAAGGGAAAACATTGAAATATTAAATAACACTCTATCTGCTATTAGGTGTCATAAGAAATATGTAAGACAGTCTTCATATTTACTTCAATAAATGTTAACTTATGTTTCAGCATCTTGGTATGGATTTAAAAACTGATTTCACTGGTGCATTCAAGCAGTGCCATGCTTTAACCCACTGCACACACCTAAGTGTTTCAGGGTATAACCCTGGCATTGTTTTCAGTAGAAGAGTTGTATGCTCATATCCCTGGTAAGGATCCTTCTGTCTTTCTCCCTTGATGTAAACTTCCTTCTGCAGTATGGAGCCTGGTCCTATCTACAAAGATCCCAGTAATCTCCCTTCCTAAGAAGCATTTCTCTCATTTATGTTTTGCCACAAAATGTGACAGGTATTGAATAAAGAAGGCCTCCATAAGTGGATTCCATGCCTGGTTTAGCTTCAGTGTAAGAACTTGTATGAAATCAGTCAGAACTGGCAAAACCTTCCCATTTCATGGGATTCCAGTGGAGACAGTGAATTGGGGAAATTCTCTACATTTGTGAGTCAGTGACCCAGGATCCTTCCATCATGTGGAGGTGACATTTTTGGCCATGGCTGCATGTTCTCAAAGTGGCCCTGAGAATGGAATCCACACAACCCAGTCTTTTTCAGATGTGGGGTTAACTCTTGAGAGGGAGCAGGTCCTAGTTTTTTTCTGGTAGTCTCAGTTCTAAAATCTTCTTGTCCATCATCTGAGATATGTCATGAGGAATTCCATTCTTGGAACCTTTGCCTGAGGGGAAAGAGAGTAACATCAGCAGAGGCTGGTCTGAATTACTGTGTGTGCTGTGGTTCAGGCCAAGAGTTTGCCTAGAGATGTGGAGTATGAATTTTGGATTAGGCATAGTAGGGGCAGCAATCAGATAAATGAACAATTATATCTCTTCCTTTGTCATAATTCATTTTTAAGTTGAAAGTTAAATTGCTGCTGAAAAATATTTAACTTGTTTCTAAAAGTAAATTATTGAGATATTGGGGGTAGGACTCATTATACTGAAGCTTTGTCAAGGGTGTAGATTTCTGCACTTGAGCTTATACACTGCAACACACAATTCTGGGTAACCATGATCTTTAGGTTCCTCAGCTTGCTGCTGTTCCACAGTCATGTCAAGTATGTCAAGTATGGAAAACTGCTAAATCTTTGAATTTCTACCTCCACCTATCCTACAGCCACTCCTTCTCCAGTTCCTCACCACAATACCCTTCCCAGACTCGTTCTCTTCCCCTTCCTAAATTCTGGGGAGTTTTTGGATGTGTATATTCATTTGTCTTGGTCTTGGTGTGGGTGACACGTGGAGGGGAATAAACTGATTTCCTCATCCCTCCCTGAAGATATTATTTTTGCATTTTAAAAAATTTATTGAATTATATCACTCATACATAAACATACATAAAAATAAGTGTATACTAATACTTGTGAACTCTAAAACAAATATACAAAACATCATACAGGGCTCTCATACCTTACCCTACCACCAATACCTGGCATTGTTATCAAACATTTTTAACTAATGTTAAAATAGCATCCTTAACATATTACTACTAACCAAAGTATCTTACATTTGGTGTATTTTCCCCCCAAACCACCCTATTATTATTATTTTTTGATCATTTATACACGAACATATATAAACAGTAATTGTATAGCAAACATTGTGAACTTACAAAGCAAACATGCATAACATCATACAGGGGTCCCATATATCAACCCACCAGCAACACCTTTCATTGCTGTGAGGCATTTTTTACATATTATGAAAGAATATCCTCAAAATCTTCCTACTAACTATAGTCCATACATTACATTTAATGTATTTTTCCCCCAACCCACCCTCTTATTTTTTAAAATATATTTTTATTATAGAAGTTGTGAACTTACAAAAAATCATGCACATGTGCAGAATTTCCATACAACACCCTCTATCAACACACCACACCATGGTGGAACATTTGTTACAGATTATTAGATAATATCATCAGATTTTTACCACTAACCATGGTCCATAGCATACATTGGCACACTATATCCCCAATCCCCCATTATCAACAGGGTACATCTGTATTAGCCAAAGGGGTGCTGATGCAAAGCATGAGAAATTTGTTGGCTTTTATAAAGGGTATTTATTTGGGCTATAAGCTTACAGTTACAGGGCCCTAAAGAGTCCAACTCAAGGTACCATAAGAGGTACATTCTCACCCAAAGTCTCTTGCTATGTGTTCACACAGGATGGCGGGCAATGTATATGAGAGTTCAGCCTTCTTCTTCCTATTAAGGTTCTGTGAGTCCAGCTTCTTCCAATCTCAGCTATAGGCTGGCATAAGTCTTGTCTTTCTTCCTGGGACTCATTTTATTCTGGGCTCACCTGTTCTTGTCTGTACATGAAGTCAGCTGTAAACTATCAGTTGAATGGCTCAACTCTCCCTGGGTAAACAGTGTCAAAACCAAGTTCTCTTCTCTGCCAAGTCATTTTCTATGTATCTACTTCTTCTCTGTATCTTCTGCCCTATAAGAGTCTTTTATCAACTTCCCAAGGGGACAGGGACTCATCCCTGTCACTCTAATGATGTGGTTAAATCAAAATCTTAATCTTGACAAAATTTAATGAAAGTCATCTGTGCTGAATCTTATACAATGAAAGCGTACCATGCCCAGAGGAATGACCAATTTACAAACATAATCAATATTTCTTTTTGTAATAATATCAAACTGCCACAGTATCTTTGACATAGATGTATGAATATTACAGTATTGCTGTTTACCACAGTCCATAGGTCATTTCAGTTGTATTTTACCCATGCTTCTCCACATTCCCACCATCCTGCAATAGTGACATATATCTGCTGTAGCTCACAGAGGACACTCTTGCATCTGTACCATCAACCACCATCCTAATCCACCTCTGGGTTTATGTGTTATTCAGTCCTTATATTATTCTCTAGCTTTCTTTCAATTGATATTTTCATCTATGCTCTACCTTTTCCAACCACATTCCCATTTATAAACCAGTTGTTACTGTAATGTGTTATCATCAATTTTATACATTTCCACACATTTGCAATCAAATCAATTAAAACTGATACATACATTAAGCATCAGTAGTCCTTCTCAGTCCTCCTCTTATCTCCTCTAAGAATGCACCACCTACCATCAGGTCTTGAAGATGTTTTCCTACATTTTCTTCTATAAGCTTTATGTTTCTTTTATAGTTAGGTTTTTTATCCATTTTGAGTTCATTCTTGCAGAACATGTGAAATAAGGATCCTCTTTCTTTCTTTTGGATATGGATACCCAGTTTTCTCAGCACCATTTATTGAATGGACAGTTCTGCCCAAACTGGGAGGTTTTGACAAGCTTGTCCAAAATCACTTGACCATAGATGTAAAGGTCTGTTTCTGAACTATCAATTTAGTACCATTGGTCTCTGTGTCTGTCTTTATGCCTGTACCATACTATTTTTACCACTGTAGTTAGGTAATATGATTTAAAGTCTGGAAGTGAGAGTCCACTAACTTTGATTTTCCTTTTTAAGATGTTTCTGGCTATTCGGGACCCCTTACCCTTCCAAATAAATTTGATAACTGTGTTTTCTGTTTTTAAAATGCTGGTTGAATTTTTATCAGAATTGCATTGAATCTGTATATCAATTTGGGTAGAATTGACATCATACTGATATTTAATCTTTCAATCCACGAGCATGGAGTGTTCTTCCAATTATTTAGGTCTTTTTAAAATTTCTTTTAACAATGCATTGTAGTTTTCTGAATATAAGTGCTTTATATCATTGCTTAAGTTTATTCCTAAAGATTTTATTCTTTTAGTCACTTTTGTGAATGGAAATTTTTCCCTAACTTCTTTAGATTGTGCATTACTTATGACTTTTAAAGTCTGTTTCATCTGATATAAGTATAGCTACTCTGGATTTCTTTTTTATTTATTGCATGCGTGGAATATATTTTTCCAGGCTTTCACTTTCAGTTGGTATCGTTGGTCTAAATTGAGTCTCTTTCAGACAGCTTATAGGTGGCTCATATTTCTTTAACCATTCTGCCAGTCTGTGTCTTTTGATAGGGGAGTTTAATCCATTAACATTCAATGTTATTACTGTAAAGGCAGTTCTTATTTCACCCAGTTTGACCTTTGGGTTTTATCTATCATATTTTATTGTTACCACTCTTTGGAGACTTTCAGTTAATTTTACTGATATAATATTCATTTCTATACTCTCTTCAAAGCCTCTCTCTCCTGTCTTTTCTTTTCCAACTGTAGCACACCCTTTAGTATTTCCTGCAAAGCAGGTCTCTTGGTTACCAACTCTCTCAGTTTCTGTTTCTTTTTTAATATTTCTAAGCTTGCCCTCATGTTTAAAACACAATCTTGCTGGATAGGAGATTCTTGGCTGGAAGTGTATGTATGATTAGTTGTCTCAACTCCTTTATGTCATCTGGAGGTTTATCTTGTTCTTTTAACTGGGCCATACTTCCCCTTTCTTGATATGGATTGTATTTTTTGTTGGTGCTGGTGACTTGGCATCTGGCTTACTAGATATATTTATTCTGGGTGCAGTTTCTCTCTTTAGTTTAGGGCTTTCTTGCCCTTTCTACCTTGCTGGTTGTGTAGTAGGAGCCAAGTGTATAGTTGGTGCTATAAGCTGAGGAGGCTTAAGCTGCCCACATTGCCCCAGGGACCAATGAAGCTTCTCCCACCCTTCTCCTTTTCCAGGGGTAGGGAAAGAGCAAACAGCTATATGTAATAATTCAAGTTAATGTAAACCTACACTGTAGTTGCCCAGAGAGACTGATGAATTTTCATGTCCCTAGCTCCCCTGCCTAGGGTGGGGTTGGAGGTGCAGGTGTGCACAGCAATCTATGCCATGTGGGTCCAAAATGACTTCATTTGCTCCAGTAGACTTTCAACAATTCAGTCCTTGCCAGCCAAATGTACCTGCAGTTATCTAGAGAGGCTGGAGCAGGTCCCGCCAGCTTCCTCCCTGCCAGAGGTGGGGCTGAAGCCTAGGCTAGGTCTACAGTACAATCTGGGTGGAAAGAAGCTGGTCTCTACCATCACTGTCACTTAGAATCAGCCAGGTTTTCCCTCAGGCTGGGGGTGGAGTCAAAATGGTGGCTACTGGACTCTTTCTGACTTGAACAGGTTCAAACTTTAACTGTTCTTAGGGTTTTACTTTAGCCAGCCAAATTTACTAATCAGTAGCTGAAGTCCATGGCCAATTGTCTCTTCCTCCCCTGTTTTTGGGAAATGAAGCTTCCAACTCCAGCCACAGAATAGCTCCTGATGCAGCTTGCACTGCCACAGTTGGATGATCATCCGCCTCTGTGACGTGGTCTGTATTTTCCCAGAAAAGCTGGTGCAGGACTCGCTAGCTTCCTCCCTGCAGGAGATGGGGCTGGGGCTTATGCTAGAGCTGCAATCAGATCTAGTGGCACAGCGATTTTCAGTCCACCCCACTTCCCCTCATGCTGGGAGTGGAGTTAAAATGGTTGTTCCAGCCTCTTTCTTACTTGTACAGGTTCAAGCTTTAGCTGTTCTTAGAATTATACTTTTAGTCCACCAAATTTACTAATCAGTAGCTGAGGTTGGTGCCCAGCCACCTCTTCCTCCCCAATTTTTGGGGAATGGAGCTTCCAATTCCAGCCACAGTATAGCTTCTGAGGTAGCTTGTGCTGCCATTGGAGGATGGGCACTGGCCTCCATGGCGTGGAGTGCTCTACTTATGAAACTTCTCTGCAGATGGGCAGTCTCTTTCTTCCATTCTTTCAAGGATGCTGCATGATGCTCTTCTGGTTTCCCAGAGCCCCCAAAGAGGTGCTTTAGAGAGCTCTGGGTGACTACTAACTGCCCTGTAACACAAGCTAACTCTAGGAGTGCCTTACTCTGCCACCATCTTCATGGTTGTCTCCCTGAAGATATTTTATTCACTCTTCAACTATACTCTCTTCTCCAGAGTTTTAGGTTTCCAAAGTAATGGCAAATATAAACGGATTTTTTTAACCTTTGTGATAAAGGTTTTTATTTGGGCATTATACAGAGAGCATAAATTAATGAAAAAAGAAGGAGGAAATTAAGGAAACAAAGATCAAACTCTAAAATTATATAAATCATAATTATTAAAAAGTTGAAATACCTAAAGACAAGTATAAAATAAATATGCAGTGTATAGACAAGGAAACTCTAACGAATATATAAAGTAGTTCATAGTTAAATAAAGACATAAGCATTTTTGTGGCTATGAAACAACATTAAAATAATGACAACTTCCCAGAGTTAATCTAGAAAGATTTTAATAAACAAATAAAAAACTAATAGGTTTGTCGGTAGTTCAGGGGGAAATTAAGCAATTGATGTTTGAATTATCTTCAAGAAGAATCACACACACAAAAAAAAACTAAGGAAAATTTATCAGAATGAATAGCCATAAAAGTTTTAGAATATGTAGTGAACCATTGACAATTTCTAAACTCATTGAAAATGAACCTGAACACAAATTGCAGTTATGTGGTAAATGTAACATTACATGTAATTGGTAAAATTGAACACTACGAAATTTTTATTGAGTTAATTTTTTATTTTTAAAGAAGCTTTAAATTACATAAATATTACATAAAAAACATAGGGGATTTCTATATTCCTCAACCCCTCCCCCTTCCACAGTTTCCCATGTTAATTACATCTTTCATTAGTGTGGTACATGTTACAATTGAAGAATACGTATTGAAGCATTGGTACTAACCATGGACTATTGTTTACATTATAGGTGTTTTTTTTTTATTGTGGGTAAAAACCAAATTTTTCACAATACATACCAATATTTGTAAAATGATATATAAATATGTATGCATATATGT
>JAQZBX010048123.1:0-20293 GCA_029593785.1 Cabassous unicinctus | reverse complement strand
ATCTTGCACCACTAGTAAAATCTCTACCCACCTGTCCTATCCTTCAATATGTAACTATACTCTTTCAATTTACCATAGATAATGTCCATATGGGTGATGGCTCACAGCCTACCCTTCTCTCTTTCTTCCTGGTTAGCCTATCTTTCACTCAGTGGTTCTCAGAAACTGTTATCTTACCTCAATTCAAATCAATGAGGTATGACTTATATTTAACATCATACTTGAAGTCCAGGGCAGTACAATAAGGTAAGAAAAAGATAAAGGGTATACATATTGGAAAGGAAGAAATAAAAGTATTCTTATTTTCATATGACATGATTGTTTACAAGGAAAATACAAAGGAATGTACATAACTAGAACTTCTCAGTTTAGCGAGGTTATAGGATATAAAGTCAACATATATTTCTATATACTAGCAATGTACAACTGAAAACCCTGAAGACAACAGCTATTCGTGATTGCTCTAAAATATGAAATACTTATATAAAAATACAACAAACATGTACAGGATCTGCAGGCTGAAAAGGAAAAAATACTGGTGAAATAAATCAAAGAAGACTTAAATCAGTTGAGAGACATATTATGTTGATGGATTTAAAGTTTCAATGTAGTAAAGATGATGATCTCCCCCAAATTGATCTATAGATTCAATGCAATTCCAATACAAATCCCAGCAAGATTTTATAGGTAGATACAAACTGATTCTAAAATTTATATGGAAAAGCAAAGAAACTAGAATAGGTAATACAATTTTTTTTTTTTTTAATTTTAATGCACATATATTAGTCTGCCAAAGGGGTGCCTATGCAAAGTACCAGAAATCTTTGGCTTTTATAAAGGGTATTTATTTGGAGTAAAAGCTTACAGTCCTAAGGCCATGGAAAGTTCAACTCAAGGCACCATAAGAGGTGCTTTCTCACCAAAGTCAGCTGCCAAGTGTTGAAGCAAGATGGCGGGCCATCTCTGCCAGGTTTCAGCCTTCCCCCCTGGGCTTCTTTTTCCTCTTGAGGCTCTGTGGGCCCAGCTTCTTCCCACACTCAGCTGCAGGCTAGCATAGGTCTTGTCTCTCAGGGCTTCCTCTCTCTCCTGGCACAGGGCTTGTTTCTTTCCGGGCCTCCTATATCAGTATCAGCTGTTCTGGTCCCTTCCCAAAGTCAGCTGCAGACTATCAGGTGGAAGTCTCGTCTCTCCCCAGGGCCCCGGGATCAAACATGGCAGAGCTCTCTCTTCTGAGTGTCTTCTTGAGTGAGTGTCCATTTTATATCAGACCCAGCAAGGGGGTGGGGACTCAACCTGAGTCACACCCTCTGAGGTAGTCAAATCTAAAAGCCTAGTCTTAGCAGGTAATCCAATCAAAGACATCCCAGTTGAATCTAATGCAATCAAAGTGTGTCACACCCAGAGGAATAGATTAGTTTACAAACATAAACTTTTTCTTTTTGGCATTCATAAAATAATCTCAAACTGTCACAGCATGTCTCCACAGTGGACAGTGTACCATGGGTTCAGCATCCACCATAGCACTTGAGCCTCCCAGTGCCCCTGTGTTGTAGGGACTACTTTCCTGACAGGAATTTGAGGCTCAGAGAGACAATGTGTCCCTCACACAGTGGCCCAGGGACAAAGCAGCAGGACCAGCCCTGCCTAACTCCAGTGCCAGGCTGCTTCTCACCAGTCTCAAGAGCCGCACTGAGTTTCCCAAAGCAGAACCTGTGTGCCCTGCTGCCTCTGAGGCAGAAAGAACACAGTCCCTGGCACGGCAGCCTTCCCGAGACAAGGTGGTCTGTGAGTTTGTGCAGCTCTGGTGAGGGGGGGGGCTTGCATTTCCTGGGTTGCCCAGTGCCTGTCACTGCATGGCCGGGCAGTTCTGGTGGCACCGCCAGGTAATATAATTTTGACAAAAAGAAGAATAGAGAGGAATTCTACTACCTGATTATAAGACTGACTGCAGAGCCACAGTATCAGGGTGGTATGGCACTAGGCGGCCAACCCACCACCAGCAGGACAGAATAGAAAGTCTAGAAACAGAAGCACACAGGTGTGCAAGCAAGTCAGTGGAGGGAGGGTAGTGCTTCCAGCACATGGCCCTGAGACATTTGGGCATCCAGATACAAGAAAATCAACTTTGACCGGAGCCTCACAGAGTGTGTACAAATATTAACTCAAATTGTATCAAAGATCTAAATGTAATTGAAATGTAAAATTATCAAACTTGTAGAAGAAAACATTAGAGAAAACCTGCATGACCTGGGGTTAGGCAAATAATTCTTAGACATGACTCCAAAAACATGATCCACAAAAGAAAATACTAAATACATTGGCCTTCATCAAAATTTTTAAAATCTTTGTGCTGTAAAAGACACTATTAAGAGAATGAAAAGAGAGTCTACAGACTGGAAGAAAATATTTGCACATCACTAATCTGGCATAAGATTTATATTAAAAATATTTAGAGAACTCTTTAAAACTCAACAATAAATAAACAACTCAAGTAATGGGCAAAAGACTTGAACAGACATTTCACCAACGAGGATATAAGCACATGAAAAAGTGTTCAACATCAACATCCATTATGGAAATGCAAATTGAAGCTGCAATGAGATACTATTACATACCTATTAGAATGGCTAAAATAAAAAATCTGACAGTACCAAGTGCTAACAAAGATATAGAGCAACAAGAACTCTTACACATTGCTGTGGGAATGCAAAGTGATCCAGCCACTTTGGAAAACAGTGTAAGTTTTAAAGTTAAATATAAAGCAGTCCCACTCCTGAACATTTATCCTAGAGAAATGAAAACTTATGTTCACATGAAAGCCTGTGCACAACTTTTCATAGCAGCTCTCTTCATAATTGCTAAAAACTGGAAACAAACAAATGCCCTTAATGAATAAATGGATAAATTGTGGTATATCCACAAAATGGAACATTGAATTATTCAGCATTAAAAAGGAGCAAACTATGAGTACAGTAACTTGGCTGAATCTCAGAGGCATCATGCTGAGTGAAAAAAAAACCAGTCTCAAAAGGTCACACTCTATGACTCTGTTCATATAATGTCAAAAAGACAAAACTATAGAAATTAAGAAGCTACAATAATGTTACAATAGCTGAAAAAAAATGTAATCTGACAATGCCAAGTGCTGACAAGGTTGTGGAACAACTGGTGCTCTCCATTTTTAAAAAGCATGATAGATAAAAGTTGAAAAGTGGGACACAAAAATTGAAAACATCTTTTCAAAAAACACTGCAAAGGAAAATATAAGCCATAGACTGGGAAAAATATTTGCAAAACACATATCTTATAAGGAACTTTTCCCAGAATAAAGAAGTATCAAAACTCAACAATAAGGAAACAACCCAATTTTAAAAAATAGATAAAATATTTGAAGAGACATTTCACCCAAGGAAATGTATGGATAGCAAATAAGTGCATGAAAAGATGTTCAGCATTATTAGTCACCAAGGGAATGGAAATTAAAACCACAATGAAACGTCACTACACACCTATCAAAATTTCAAAAAATGACTGATAATATCATGTGTTGATGGGGACCTGGAACAGCTGGAATGCTCCTATCCTGCTGGTTGGAATGCAAAATGGGATAGTCTGTTTGGCAGTTCCTTATAAAATTAAACATACATTTACCATAAAACTTGTCAATCCCACTCCTAGGTGTTCACCAAGAGAAAAGAAAACTTATGTTCATACAAAAGACTGTACTCAAAGTTTTTGGCATCTTTAGTCATAATCACCCAAATCTGGAAACAACCCAAAAGTTCTTCAGTGGTGAGTGGATAAATAAGCCATGATATACCCACACTATGCACACTCAGCTGTGAAAAGGAAGACTCCTTATTCACACAATAAAACACATTTTGCTAAGTAGAAAAAGCCAAACTCAAAACCTACATGTTGTGCATTTCATTTATAAGATATCCTAGAAAAGGCAAAAGTATAAGGACAGAAACTTCATGCTAAGGTCAGGCAGAGGGGAAGGGGCTCACTATAAAGGGGCAAATTTGGGGTAGTAGAACTCTTCTCTGTCTTGATTGGAGTTGTGTCTTTGTGGCTGTATGTGTTTGTCCAAACTCATAGAAAGGAGTGAATTTTACTTAGGCAAATTATACCTCAGTTTAAAAGATGGGAAAACATACATCATACAACCCAGAAATCCCAGTCCTGGGGATTTACCCTGAATAGATGGAAACCCATGTCCACCCAAAAATCTGTTCTGAATATTTATATAAGTATTATTCATAATCTCCAAAACCTGGAAATAACCCAAATATCCTCTAATGGGTGACTGGATAAACAAATGGTACATCTGTACAGTGGGATACTACTCGGGAACAAAAAGTAACTGTTGATACAAGCAATGCCTTGGATGGATCTCACATGTGTTATCCTAAGTGAAAGCAGCCAGACGACATGTGATTCCGTTTATGAGACATTCTGGAAAAGGCAGAGTTGTGGAGTGGCATCCAGAGGGGGCTGCCAGGGCTTGGGGACAGGGAGCAAGAGCTGTGCTGTGTGCTGGCTGTAGCCAGAATTTCTCACAAAACTGTACATCAGGGTGAAAACACAGTGGCTTTTACTGTGTGGAAATTAAAAACACATTTGAAAAACTGTACAGCTAGAACAGGATAACCTGGATGCCTTAGGTCTTTATGACTTACATTTATAGAGTTGTTATATTTTCCCCAAGCATAAGTAGAGCAACCTAAATGCCTCTGGCATTTAATACTAGAATTAAATCTAGTTTTTGTGGTTCACATTGTCCTTGACCTGTGGCTTCAGTGCACATGTCTGAGTGGCTTTGCTCGGGCCGTCGCTTCTGCGTGGCCAGCGGAGAGGCAGCACGTGTGTCACGTGGCATCCCATTTGCTTCTTTTCTGTTCCCTTTTCTCTTCTCACAGTGAGACCAGAAAGGGAGAGGGAAATTCAGATTACAAATCCTCAGTTTATCCCCTAAGAAAGGAGTCTTTGGTCTTCCTGGTCTGAGAAGCTTCCGGCTCTCCTCGGCACCTGCACACGTGTGTGCCCTCCTCACGGGCCATTGCACTGGGTTAGGATGTGGAAGGGCTGGCCTCAGGGAGTGTGGCAGCTTCGAAAGACCTAGCCCTCTGACTTGGGCTGGGAGGGCCAGCACCCAGAAGTGCACAGCACCCAGAAGTGATGGATGGTTGCTTGGGGAGAGCCGATGCTTTGCAGGTTGTAAGGTCTTTGAAAGTCTTTTTTCCCTCTCTGCCCAAGTTATTTGCTGGGCCATCTCTCTTTCTTTTTGGGTTAACAAATGTGATGCACTTTGCTTGGTATTCATTGCATCTTACTAACTGTATCTAGTATGTGGCAAACTTTCCTTGTGTCCAGATATTTGAGGTTTTTACTTGGGGAAAGCTTTCCTTCTAAATCTTTGAATATCCATTCTGACTTGTTTTTCCATGTTGTTTAACTGTTACTCACTTTGGCTTTCTGTGCTGTCCTCCATGACATCTCGTCTGTGCTTTTGCCATCGGTCTGTTCAGGTCAACATACTTTTTTCATCCCATGGCAATTCAGCACCTGCAGTTGACCAGGCAGTGGGCTAGAATTTAGGGAACTCAGCCCAGCCTTCAAGGGGTTCACAGTCCATTGGCCTTTCTTAGATTCTATGACTAATTTGAAGAATGGCATCTATTTCTTCTTTAAAAATGGTGATAGCATGAAAGTCAGGTTGACTCAGACTTGAATCTCTGTTCTACCACTCACGCTGTGATTGTGGAAGGGCTCGGCGTCAGTCTCAGTCCTTAATCTGGAGAATTTGGGAAGAAAATACATTCCACCCAGTGTTGTTACCCTAATGAAGCTCCTAGGCTGTGTCTGACACCTGGTTATTTTTAGGGAATATTCTCTTCCTTTCTGTATTGCTCCCTCTATCCCAGCCATTTCTCTTGACTGAGTGTCTTCTAGTTCAGTGATTTAATTTTTGTTATGGCCAAGTCTTTTTTTATAACTTATTTCCAATAATGAATTTACT
Organism: Cabassous unicinctus; assembly: GCA_029593785.1. Taxonomy (NCBI): domain Eukaryota; kingdom Metazoa; phylum Chordata; class Mammalia; order Cingulata; family Chlamyphoridae; genus Cabassous; species Cabassous unicinctus. Next base: position 14,271 of record JAQZBX010048123.1, on the reverse strand, counting down.
TAGTCTGTTGTAGTTTTCATTTTAATCCTCTCTCTTTTTTCTCGGTCTGATTTGGTTTAATTGATGATTTTTCTTTTTTTTTTTTCCTGTTATAATGGCATTTTAAAAAAATATTTTAAAAGATGCTTAGATTACATAAAAGTTACACAAAAATTAAAGGGATCCCCATGTTCCCCACCTCCCACACCTCCCACAACCTGCCACAAAAATATCTTTCATTAGTGTGGCACATCAGATTATTTTTCTTTGATTTTCTTGTAGTAAATCTATATCATTAGAAGTGTTTCCATCCAGGTCTGGCATAACTTCTTTTGTGATGTCTTCTTTTGTGCAGCAGAATTCTTCATTGGGACCAGATTTATTCTTTTTCCTAGTTTGCTTATCCTTGGGTTTGCTTTTTTGCTATTGTGAAAGGGTCTGGAAAAGTGTGGTTTTGAATAATAAATGTTCCTTACTTTAAAAGTAACACATGACCATTGTGAATTTTTTTAAATGTTGAAGGTGTAGTGACAATTGGCTCATCTGAGATATACAAGTATGTAGTCTGTCTTTTTATTTGAACTTCCCATATCATAAGCCGTTCACACTTCAAGCATTTTTAATATCCATATTATGGTGCTTCATATAAATATTGCATCCTTTACCTAGTCAATCTTCTATGGTTGTCTGTATTATAATTTTTTTGTTATTATAAAAGAACTTATAAGAAACATTCTCATGAATTCACATTTTTGTGTGCATACTTAGTTTCCTTGGGAGATAATGTCTTAGAAATTAAACTAATAGATCAAAGAGTCCTTTTAGGGATTTCAATAAGTTTTGCCAAATTGCTTTCTTGGGAGATTATATAACCTACGCTTTCAGCAGAGAAATGCTAAGGTGCCCTGTGGCAGCGCCGCCGGGGCAGCTGCTGCGCTCCCCAGCCTTCAGAGGGGCCGGCGGACGTGTTGGGGAGACCTGGGTCCCTAGCAGGCGCTGGCCTGAGCGGGCTCTGGCGACCATCGCCGCCCACCCTGAGGCTCTTTAACATCCCCTCTGCTTTTATGTTTCTTTTTATTTATTTATTTTATTTTTATAATACATTTTTTAAATTTAACTTTATTTGTACATTTAATAATTGAAAATATAAACAATTAAAAACTAAAAAGTAAACACAGATGAAAGGAAAAGGGGCAGAAAGAGTATTTATGTTTCTTTAAAGAAGTGAAAACGAGACACGGCAGCTGGAGGTGGCTGCAGGCCCTGCATGGTCCCTGGGTGTCCTTGAGCTGGAGGTTTCTAGAAATGGTCACAGGGACACTGTCACCCATTGGAATTAAAATGTGCATTAGGGTAGTTAAAATGAAAAATTATTGTGAGAAAAGTACTATGCAGAGAAAACAATCTACCCTTTTAACCCATGGGAGTGTGGTTCTGGGTAGCAGGGCCTGGGCCAGGGAGAGGAAAGGGTGGACCACGGCGAGGAACGAGGAATGGTGGCTGAGTGGGCGGGGCTAGAGCATCAAGGATTCCCTGGGGAGAGAAGGGTTGGCGCGGCCTCGGCGTCCTGGCACGGTGGCCTCCTCTAGGGTCCTGATGGAGAGAGGCCGTCCAGCCCACGGGGTCTGAGGCCAGCGTGGCCCCTCCTGCTGCCGGCCCGTGGTCCCTGCAGGGGAGTGCTGCCCCATGCATCCTGCTCTCTTCTGGACCCTGCCTCTGGGGCGGGGAGAGAACTGTTGCCTCTGGGCTCAGGGCAAGTCCTCATGGCCCCTCCTGGAGGCAGAGGGTCCCTGGCCCAGGTGCCCAGAGCCTACTGTCCCCACACAGTGGCCTCTGTCCTTTGTCCAAGCCAGTGGCTCAGAGGGACCTGTTGGGGTCCCTGGCAGACAGCTCTCTATCCCAAGGGCTGGTGGGCAGTCCTGGCCATTGCCCTCCCAGGCATAATCGACGACAATTAGGGGGGCTTCCAGAGCCCAGCTTTGCTGTTAGCCACATGCCCTCCACCTGGGTGGACCCGTGGGACTTGGTCCCTTTCCCCTCAGCTTACTCCCGGTGCGAGGCCCTGTGGGCTGGGGGATTGGGGGCACCATGTCCCTCACTGGGTGACCCGTGTCCCTGCAGGTGGTAATGTGGACCTGGAGAGCCAGGCGGAGGAGAAGAAGGAGGTGGACGCAGACGACGTGGCTAGGAATGGCCCCCGGCCCATCGTCCCCTACAGCTCCATGTTCTGCTTGAGCCCCACCAACCTGTGAGTCTCGCTGCGCGTCCGTGACCACACGCGTCCTGAACCCGTGACCCAACAGCAGCGTTAGGCACAGACCCCTCTGCCTCCAGTAAGTGTAGGGACTTGCCCACACCCAGCTGCCCGCGTGGAGGGGTGCCGTGCCCCACTGGGGTGTCCCTCCGCTGCTGCCTCACGCTCACGCGCTCCTGGTTGTGTCACACACCTGCCCGGGGATCCACACATGCGCTCATCATGGTGGGCTCACCCTGCACGTGTCAGGCCTAGAGAGCCTGGAAGGAGGGGCCCCGCCCCCTCGGGTTTGGCCGTGGAGTGGGGAGGTGAGTGGTGGCAGCCAGGTAAGCGCGGTGGGGCTTGTGGGCCAATGTGCTGGGAGCAGGAGGAGCACTTTCCTGGAGGAAGGTTCTCAGCTGAAACCTGGACCAGAGCGGAGGAGAGGGCAGGGAGGCAGGGGGAGGGCACAGGGGATGCAGGCGTGCAGCCAGCTCTGGAGGAGCAAGCCGCAGCCAGGACAGGCGGCAGGCAGTGGTGGGGAGGGGGCCGTGGTGCCATCACAGCCTCAGGCTGCAGAGGGTGACAGGCTGCTCAGCACAGTAGTGGAGGAGAGGTGTGGAAGTGAAAGGCTGGGAGAGATTCCTGGGGCAGAAACTCCAGGGTTGATGTTAAATTAGATGTGGAAGGCGAAGGAGATGCTAAGGACGCGTCTTGAATAAGAGGAGGACAGGGGCGGGGGCGGGCAGCTGGGGTGTCTCACGAGAGGGCAGACACAGGGGTGTGAGCTGGGGGAGAGCTGAGTCTGAGGCCAAAACTCAGGACAGAACCCGGGGAATACAGGCATGGCAGGAAGATGGGGGCAAGGGAGGGGCATGCTTCAATACAGAGAGCGAAGCGGTCAGTCCTGAGGGCAGTGCAGGAGTTGGCCAGAGGGCCAGAGCTGATGGCAGTGGGTAGGGAGAGGAAGAGCGTGCGGAGGCGGGCAGAGGCTGGGGAGCTGGGCCACTGGAAGGCATCCTGGGAGCATGGAAGTGTCCGTGGGTGGGAGGCAGAGCAGGCACAGGCGAGTGAGTGAGGAGGGAAACGGTGATTGAACTAGATGTGCTGTGCTCACAGGCAGCCCCAGGGGCTCAGACAAGGAGGCTTGGTGAGAGGCCTGCCGTCGGCAGGAGTGCTGGTCCCCAGCTCTTCCCCAGATGGCACTGGCATGCGCCCCCAGCAGACCCAAGCGCAGGGCCGGGCACAGAGCTCCACTGCACTGCTCGCCTCTGCTGGAGCTGCACGAAAGCAGCCACGGGCTGTGTGTCCGTGGATGGGGCAGCTGTGTCCCAATAAAACTTTATTTATAAAAACAGTGGCCCCGGGCTGTGGTCAGCCGACCCCAGCTGTATTTCTGCAGCCTTCACCTGCCTCCTCCAGGGATCCCCTCCCAGGAAGCTCTCTTTCCAGTCGACGCTGCGGGCTGGGCCATGGCCACTTAGTGAAGCACAGGCGTGGGCTGGTGACCATCTCTGCTTGCCCAGGCTGCGCTGCTGCTGCCACTACGTTGTGAGCCTGCGGTACTTCGAGATGGTCATCCACGTGGTCATTGCCCTGAGCAGCATCGCGCTGGCTACCGAGGACCCCGTGTGGACAGACTCGCTCAGGAGCAACATGAGGTGCCTGAGGGGCTGGGGGGTGCGAGCATCCAGCCCTGTGGACATGGCCCTGCTCTTGGTGACCGTTCCCAGAGCAGGGAACGGGGCCCACGGCTGGAGCAGCCACCTCCTGCCCCTGCTGCGGCGGGCCGTGTCGGGGTACCCACATCCAGGCCGGGGCCGTGCAAGCCCCTCCCCAGACCTCTGGCCACGTGCCAGTCCTCGGAGGCCCTGCAGGGAAATACGGAGCTCCTGGAGGGGCCCCAGCTCAGCACCTCTGGCTGTGCCTTTCTGAACAGACTTGCTTTTGGTTCCAGGCTCTGAATTACCTGGATTACATTTTCACAGGCGTCTTCACCTTTGAGATGGTGATAAAGCTGAGCTCCGTGGTCGTCCCAATGACCCTAACACATGGCGTATCCTCGCTTGTGGCCGAGGCCGAGCCACAGTCCCCGCGTGGTGGGGCTGCACATGTGTGTATGAGGATGCTCCGTGTGTGCTTTGGAGAACGAGGTCATTGCCACGCCCTTGGGCATGCTCCCCGTGCCAGGCTTTCGGGACACACCCTTCACGTTCACTCACAGCGTGGACTCAGATCTCCCTTCACCGCAAAGTGGGAGGGCTACTGCCACGGCAGGTGGGGGGAGCGCCTCGGGAGTGGGACCCTGTAGAGAGGGTCTCTGGAGCATCTGACTAGATCAGGGACTCACCCCACCCCGGCGGCGCCTGCGTCCGAGGGTGGGCACGCAGCTTGCGCGTGTGGCCTGTGTGCTGGTGTTGGATGTGCGAGTGTACGCTGGGCAGCTGTTGTGCAGGCGCTTTGCAGCGTGGCATGGTGCGGCCATGGAGGCCTCTCTGCTGCCTGTGGGCCTGCCACGCCCTGTGGGGAGGTGGCGGCATCCGCATTTTACAGCGTGAAGGCCCCGGGAACATGCAGCCAGGGGTTGCAGGGGGCCGCGGGCATTGGGAAGGCCTCCGCTGGAGCACAGGGCGAGGGAGAGGAGCCCTCGTCTCCTCTTAGCCCACCAGGGCCCCTCCTGCCCGAGTGCTGACTGTGTTTTCTTTGTCTACCCGTTGCTGGACTCTCCGTAGGAGCCTCACGGGGTAATGCCTCCCCTCGTCCTGGCCCTCTGCGTCGTGGGCCCTGCCCGCCCCCTGCACCCCCTGGCTGCATGCTCCCAGGGCCTCCTGCCCGCCTTTTTGCCTTGGGCCTGGGAAGGTGGAGCTTCCCTGCGAGTGTCTGAGGCTGCCGCGGGCTCTGGGTGGGCTACTGGGATGTCGCCTGTTGACACCAGAGGTGCTTTCCCACATGACCCCTCCCCTTGACCCCCACTTTCTTTCCCCTCTTCCCATCCAAGCCTGCCCCCTGCAGCTCCCAGTGGCCTCCTCTGGGTGTCTGGGGGGACCCTCTTTTTATGATAAGGAAGTGGAAGCTTTGTCAGCACATAGCAAGGGGCTGTGGAGGGAGAGCCCCTGAGTCAGCGAGGGGAAGGGGTGGCCTCTAGCCAGGCGGCTTCCAAGGAAGAGAAGAGCAGGCACCGAGCTGGTGGGAGAGAAGGGGCAGCCTCAGACACTCAGACACACCACCCGGGGGGGCTGCTCCAGGTGGGCAGCTTGTTCCCATTGGCTTATTTATTGGGGAAATTGGTGTATCCTCCCTACAGGGCCCCCTTAGGTTTCTGCCGCCCCCACCCCCTGCAGGCCCCACTCCTGCCCATTTCCCCCACATCCAGGCTGAGCCTCCTTCCTCCTGAGCTGGCCTCAGCATGGTGGCCGAGGAAGCTGAGGGTGGGTCCAGGCGCCCTGGGATGCCGGCCCAGGAGGCTGGCTGCTTTCCCCACTGGGAGCCCCCTGGACACCCTGGTGCCAGCTGGCCCTGCTCTGGGCCTGCCACTCCGATGCTGGGGAATGGGAGGCAGGGGCCCCATGGCCTGTGGGAGAGACACGGCGACCTCGTGAGGCCTGGTGCGGCCAGCACCCCACTTCAGGGTCCTCAGCCAGGATGCGAGGGTGTGCAAATGAGATCCGGTCAGCTGCTCTTTGCCGTGTACCCGAGGGCCCTCTGCCGTCTGCATCTGCGGCTTCTCCTTCTAGAGGATTTAAAGGGAAAGACATCAACACCATCAAGTCCCTGCGAGTTCTGCGTGTCCTGTGGCCTCTCAAGACCATCAGACGGTTGCCCAAACTCAAGGTCGGAACCTACAGTCAGAGTTGAGGGGCTGGCGTGTGTGTGTGCATGCGTGTGAGTGTGCATGAGCATACATGTGCACCATGTATGGACCTGTATTGTGTGCACACGTGTGTGTGCTGTGAGCATGCATATTTGTGTGTACACCTGCATGTGTATTCACACGTGTGCATGTGTCCATGTATGCTGTGAGCATGTGTCCATGTAGTGTGCATGTGTGCGCACAGCAGCATGTGTGTACATACGCATGCACATGTACAAGTGCCTTTGCAAATGCACGTGTCTGTGTGTGCATGTGTGTGCATGAATGTGTATCAGTGTGTGTGGGCTTGTGGATTGGTCATGTGTGTGTTCTAGGAGCATGTGTGCATGTAAATGCATGTGTGTGTGTGTGCACGTCAGGACTGAGTGCGTGTGTGCACATGTGCGCGCATGAATTGCATGTGTGCACATGTGCGTATGTGTGTATGGACTGCAGTGTGCATGTGCTGTGTGCATGTGCTGTGTGCATGCGTGTGGATATGTGCACATTTATGCATGAGTGTGCATCCACGTGTGTGCACATGAGAGCAGCTGCATTGTGTGTGTGTGTGTGGCTGGCCCTCTCCTACTGCAGCTTCCCACACAGGGTGGGGTAAGCAGAGTGCAGGCTCCTCCTTTCATCTTCAGCTTTTAGCCCTGGTGGGGGCAGGCTGTCAGCTGTAGGCCCCTCCGCAAGTTCCTCTCCTTAATCGTTTGCAGTTCTCTGCAGTTTGAAGTTCTCTTCGACAGCTGCAGCACAGCGAGGGCAGGCGAGAGAGTGCAGGTGCAGGGAGAGCAGGGCTCCTGGGGAAGGAGAGAGTAGGACCCCAGATGCGTACAATCACACTGAAGTCAACTTGCTGTCGGGTTTCTGCCGGGTGTGTGCAGAACTCTTTATATGCTCTGACTTACCTAACCCTCCAAGACTTTACGCGGTAGGTCCTGTTCATGTCAACAGCTCGAAAACTGAGCCTTGGGGACATTATGCAACATGGGAACACACAGAAAACAATTTGCTCATGGCTTATGTATAGAGGGGGTGAACTGGGAGGGCCCCGGGAAGACAGCCAGGGGCCGGTGGGTCCAGGTGGGCGTTTGCAGGCACGTGGGTGGGCAGCTGTGCTGGGCGGAGCCGGTGCTCAGAAGATGGCTGTGCACCTGCCATCTGCCCCAGGCAGACAGGCACTTCAGAACCCGAGTGGCATCTTCTCTGTGTGCTCGGAAGACCTGTTGCTCAAGCCCAGGTGGCAGTGGTAGCAGACAAGAGTTGCCTCTGGGCACAAAGTTCGTTCAGGTGCCTGCCTGGCGCTGGGCCCTGCACTCACTGAAGAAACCCTTGGGCTGCCCCACGGTGGTTCCCAGCGGCTGATGAGAGCAAAGGGAGACCCGCTGCCAGGATGCGGGGGCCGTAGCGCGAGCGCCCACCCTGCCGCGTTCCCTCCCCATCAGCCTCGAAAAGCATAGGCGCCCCCCGCCCCCGTGGGCCCCTCCTGCCCGCTCAGGGACAGTCATGGGATCTCCCACTTCCGAGCATCTGCCGGCAGCGTCTCCCCACTGTGGGGCCTCGGCGCTGGCAGGCGCGGCAGGGCCAGGCTGCGTGACCTCGGTGCGCCCCTCCGCGGCTCCGGCCCCCTCTCACGCCATTCCCCCCCACCAACAGGCCGCGTTTGACTGCGTGGTGAACTCCCTCAAGAACATGCTCAACATCCTCATCATCTACATGCTCTTCATGTTCATCTTCGCTGTGATCTTCGTGCAGCTCTTCAAGGGCAAGTTTTTCTACTGCACTGATGAGTCCAAGGAGCTGGAGAGGGACTGCAGGTATCCGAGGCTGGGCCAGGCATGAGGGTCCCTCAGGGCCAGCTCTGCCAAGGCTCTGCGAGGGCTCGGGGGGTGCTGGCCCCCACCCGGAGAGGGGGAGGGCGCTCCCCCATTCTGCTCCCTGCACTGCCCCCAGGGACTCCAGACGAGCCTGCAGCCATCCTGGCGCTATTGCCAGAGGCCTCCCCGGGGCTTTCCGGGAGGGCTGTGTGGACGCGGATCACAGCTTCCTGCTCGCGGCATCCTCCTGGCCCATGGGAGAGGCCCCCAGGAAGCAGAGCAGGTGGCGCCCCCGGGCGCGGCACCTCCTCCCCTGCTTGCGGGAGGGGCCTGGCCCTCCCTGGGTGCCCACAGCCCCTTTCCCTGTTGGGGGGCAGGGGCGCACAGGTTGGTCTTCTCCCGTCCCAAGTTCTCCCCGAGGTTGAGTACGTGTGCAGAAGCGTGCATACATATTATGGGTCCAGCCCGGTGGACGTTCACGATACAGCCGTGGCCAGAAGCCCCTGCCCCCTCCTCCAGCCATGGCATCCTGGACTATGCAGTGCACACAGCTGCTGCTTCCTTCCGGGAAGGCGCCCGTTCTGCCAGCGATGGGCGTCTGCTGGTGAGCATGCCTGTGCTCTAGCACAGCTGCCTCGCAGCGCTCCAGCGGTGGCCAGTTTGCACCCTCCCCCAGGGGCGGGGTTGTCCCAGCCACCCCAGTTCTGGGCCTTTTGTCTGGTTAGCCTTCTGGCGTGGGTTGAGCGGGTCTGCTTCCCGCGTGGTGGCCGCAGCGGTGGAACGCTGTTCCTGGGTGCTTTGGCCACTCCGATGCCCTTGTCTGGGAAGGGTCTGCGCAAGTCTTTGCCCATTTTCCTGTCAGGGGTGTCTGTCTCCTTCCCGCTGAAGTGCACCCCAGATCCTTTACCAGGTCTATAGAAGTCAAACATCTCCCCCTCCGCGGGCTGATTGTTATTCTTTTAATGGCGTCTTTTAAAGAACGAAGTTCCTGATTGCAATATAGTCCACTTTCTTTTTTAAAAATGTTTAGTGCTCTTTGTATCGTGTTTAGGAATCTACTCCAAGATCAGGGGGACGTTATCCTACGTGTTCTTCTGAAAGTTTAATTTGCCTTTCACATCTCCATCTGCACTGGTCTGGGTTGATGTTTGGTGTGGTGTGAGGCTCAGGTCAAGATAAATTTTCTCCAGTTGCCCATTTATTTGGCAAGACCATCCTTCCCTACTGCAATGGCCTGCTTTTTTTTTCTTGGTAATATCTTTATTAAGATGCACCTCACGTACTACACAATGCATCTATTTAAATTGCACAATTGCACATATTTATTGATATGTGCGACTATCACCACAGTCAATTTTAGAACATTTCATTTTCTCAAAAAGATGCCATCCCCCTTAGTTCTCACCCCTGTCTTTCACCCCCACCCCTAAGCCCTAGGCAGCCAGGAATCTGCCTTTGTTTCTCTAGGAGTGCAGTCATTTGTAGGGGGCTTATTTCACTTAGCATGTGTTCAGGGTCTGTCCATGCTGTAGCATGTGGCAGCAACTTATTCCCTTTTATGGTCTCTAATGCTCTTTGTGTTATAGGCCACATTTTGTCCATCACTTGTTGATGGACATTTGAGCTGTTTCCACCCTTTGAGTATTACGAATAATGCTGCTGTCAACATTCGTGTACAGGTTTTTGTTTGAACTTCTGTTTTCCGTTTTCTTGGGTATATACCTAGGAGTGGAATTGCTGGGTCACATGGAAATTCTATGTTAAACTTTTGAGAAACCACCAGCCTGTATTCTAAAAGTGGCTGCACCTTTTTACGTTTACACCAGCAATGTGTAAAGGTTTCCATTTCTCCACATCCTCACCAGCACTTGTTACTATCTTTCTTTTTTATTCTAGTTATCCTAGTGAATGTGAGGTGGTCTCCCATTGTGGTTTTGGTTTGCATTTTCCTGATGGCTAATGACATTGAGCATCTTTTCATGTGCTTATTGGCCATTTGTCTATCTTCTTTGGAGAAATCTCAGCAGGTCCTTTGTCCATTTTTTAATTAGGTTGTCTTTTTATTGAGTGTATTTTGTGTGTTCTGAATACAAGTCTCTTATCACATGCATGATTTGCAGATGTTTCCTCTGGTGTCCCTCGCAGCACAAATGCTCTTAATTTCGGTGAAGTGTAACTTATCTATTTTGTTGCTGCTCAGGCTTTTGGTGTCGTGTCTAGGAAACCCATTGCCAAATACAAGCTCCGGGAGGTCCTCTCTGTTTCCTCCTGAGAATGTTCAAGTTTATTCGCTCTTTGCTCCATTCTGCCTGAGCTTTTGTGTACGGCGGGAGCTGGGAGGGCCGGCTTCACGCTGTTGGCACGTGGGGGGCTTGGACCCTTTGTTCCTCACCTCCACCCTCCTCTGTGCTCCACCAGGGGCCAGTACCTAGACTACGAAAAGGAAGAAGTGGAGGCCCAGCCACGGCAGTGGAAGAAATACGACTTCCACTATGACAACGTGCTCTGGGCCCTGCTGACGCTGTTCACCGTGTCCACAGGAGAGGGTGGCCCATGTGAGTGGTCCCTGCTCATCTTGGCCGGGCAGGCTGGGCAGGGAGGCCCAGGACCCCCATCTGTCCACGTGGTTGTTACTCCGCGAACACGCCTTGGGCGTCATATGCACAGGGGCTGGGGTTTCAGCATCAGATGAGGCATGGTGCTGTCCTCCAGGGGTCAACAGCCTGTGGAGAGGAGATTAGCCTAGAGAGGACAGCAGAGAGGGTCCTGTCCAGGCGGCAGAGGCCAGAGGAAGGTGGGCACCTTGGGCGTCCCAGTGTGAGGGGGTAGGCTGGGCATGAGCTGGACGGCCTGGGTGTGAGCTGGGCAGTGCTGAGCCTCTTTCACCCTGAGGCCATCCCCCTACAGCCTGAGAAGAAGCCCTGTGGGGCAGGGTCTAGCCCCTGGGCTCTGTCTCCCTCTCCCCACCCTCGTTCCCTGGCCTCAGGCGCAGAAGCAGGTCCTGGCCCCACCCCTGCAGTGCACCTTGGCCCAGGGCTGAGTCCCCTGGGCCCCCTGAAGCTTTGCTCTCGCACTCTGTGGACACCACCTACGAGGAGCAGGGGCCGAGCCCTGGGTACCTCATGGAGCTGTTCATCTTCTACATCGTCTACTTCATGGTCTTCCCCTTCTTCGTCGTCAACATCTTTGTGGCCTTGATCATCATCACATTCCAGGAGCAGGGGGACAAGGTGATGTCCGAGTGCAGCCTGGAGAAAAATGAGGTACGCAGCCGACTCCCGCCCACGGCAGGAAGGCCTGTCCATGTTCCTTGTGCACAGGGTTTTCTGCCACCACTGCTGCCTAGGGGCAGGGACCCACCCGTGCCCACCCAGAGCTGGCACGAGGCCAGGCGAGGCGGTGCCGCGTTCATGCCTGGCGTTTCTGCCTTCTCCCTGCGCAGAGGGCCTGCATCGACTTCGCCAAGCTCCTGACGTGGTGCATGCCTCACAACAAGCAGTCGTTCCAGTACAAGATGTGGACGTTCGTGGTGTCCCCCACTTCAAGTACTTCATCATGACCATGATCACACTCAACACGGTTGTGCTGATGATGAAGGTGCACGGGGGGCAGGTGCAGCCTCCTCCTGGCCCTGCAGCCCCGCCCCGGGGCCACGGCTGGGAGAAGGGGGAGAGCAGGAGGGACATCCTGGGGCCACGCCCGTGGCCAACTGCGCTCGTTCCCCCGGGCAGTTTTACGGTGCTCCTGATGAGTACGAGGTGATGCTGAAGTGCCTGAACGTTATGTTCACATCCATGTTCTCAATGAAGTGCACGCTGAAGATTGTCACCTTCGGCGTGCTGGTGCGTGGCCGGCTCCTTTGCCTCCAGGGTGGCCTCTGTGGGGGTGGGGCGTACTCGCAATTGGAGCTGCATTTCCCTGAGCCCCTGAGGTCCTGCGTGAGCTGCAGGGGCCTCAGCTCTGCCCCCAGCCCAGGTCCCAAGCAGCAGGCTGGGCTGTTCCTCTCTTCTCCTCTCTGGAGCACACGACTCGTGGTCCTGCTCCTGCCAGGCCCAGCAGTGCCTCGTGTTCTCCCACGTGGGGCAGCCCACCCAGCTTTACTGAGAGTCTCCCACCCTCGTCCCTCCCTGATGTGGGGCTGCCAGTGGCTGTGCCAGGGCCAGTGTTCTGCCCGCCACTGGCTCTAACTGCCCTTCTTTCTCTCCAGAACTATTTCAGGGATGCCTGGAATGTCTTTGACTTTGTCACTGTGTTGGGAAGTATTACTGATATTTTAGTAACAGAGATTGTGGTAAGTAGCATCTCCTGTCTCCTCCAGTGCCCCAAAGCAGCTTCCTTCTGGAAGTCCTTCCCCTGGACCTGAGAGTGCTGGCGCTGCTCTCTGGGACTTGAGTCAGAGGTGCCCTTCCCGGGATAACAAGGTGTTTCCCACCTGGTCTACCAGGCTGTGGTCTGGGAGTCACCTGGTAGCTCAGTGGTCAGACTGACCAGGAATGTGTGTGCTTTAATTTATATGACTCTAATAACTTGACATAAAAAAATACATGAACTGAAACCAGTAAAATTCAGAATATTTTAAAATGTCAGGCTTATTTAAATATATATATAAAGCATGTCCCCAACAACTAGAGCTGCTCATTCCTATCAAACATGTGAATTATTTTTGAAAACTGACCAAGTGCTAGTATATAAAGTAGTCTCAACAAATTTCAAAGAATATGATTCACAAAACAATACTCTTTGAGTACAAGGCATTAAGTTGGTTTCCGTAGGAGAAAAACTCATCTGTTTGGTCTTAGTTTGAATACCCGAGGAGCAGACACTGCGGGGAGGGCCAATGTGAAAGTGCTGCCAGCAAAAACCATCAGGGGGCTGGGAAGGAGACCAGATGGGACAGCAGTGTCCCCAGGACTAGGGTGGGCCATGCCTCGGGGCTGCCTTGCAGTCCTGGGGAAGGGCTGTGTCTGGGGCATCATGCCTCCAGCGCAGGTGCTGCAGGAGCTGGATGGTGGCTCATCACCTTCTCTAGGAGGGAGGCATGCTGGGTGAGGCTGGCGAGAGGGGCCAAGGCCTTGCCGATGTGTGCTCATCATCTCGTTTCTCCACCGCCCTTTCTGGGGTCCCTGACCCTGGGCCCACCCTCCTGCTGCTCTCCCTGCCTGGCGAGGCAACCCAGAGCATCCTGCCTTCATGGTGGCTGCTGCCACGGCCATCACAGTCGAAGCTCAGCAAGCCCCCAGGTTCCGGACAGACTTTTCCCCACCCCATGAGGAGCAGAGCCTCTCTGCGTGTTGGAGAAGATGCTGAGAGTCAGAGCATAAAGGTTAAGCATTCAAAAAGCATGCTTGCTGGCAGAGGCCACCACACAGATGTTATTGTCTGAATTCCCAAGAAAGATTGTCTGGGAACTCACAAACAGGTAGCGCTCTCATGCACCAAGCTGAGATATTAGATAGACTAAGGCATCTAGGGCTAGAAATAATGTTTATACTTATGCCTCTTGGTAGACTGCCAGAGAAGGCAGTGTTCTTGCTGTAGTAAGAGAAACATAGTGGGAGAGCAAGGTTGGGGGTGGGGTGGGGGATTTATGCATTGTTTTTTAGCTGAATAAAAGAAAGGGTCATAGTGATCTCTGGGCTGTTTTGCCGGAGTGAGCTGCAGCCCTCTGCTTCATATGCATCAACTTGTCTGACTCTTCCTTTGCGCCGCACCCTGACAACAACATGTGGCGCCCAACGTGGGGCTCGACTAGTCTTTTCTCGTCATCTTTTTCTCTATATCAGTGCTGTGGAACTAAGGACTGTTGTTGCTGGGTCGGACGTCCTTAAATCTTATGTGGTGAGTGAAATAATCTTGATAGTCAGGGTAATGGGAAATCAGTCGACTCAATTTGAGGAATATTCCGAGGTTTTAAAGACCCTGTTAAAGAATACAGGGGTATCTGTGATGACCCATGAGTTACTAGAACTCTTTTCTCTTGTACAAAAACATTGTTATTGGTTTCAGCCGCAAGGGCGGAATGTGTTAAATTTGAGACAGTGGAAACTAGTAATGAAATCATTGCAGCAAGCTTATCAAAAAGGGGAAACAGTTCCTCTTCAAGTATGGTCTTTGTGTAGTCTTATTTCTTTTGCTCTTGAACCATTACAGTCAAATGAAAATGAAGATATTAAAATGGATACTGCTATTGTTAAAACTGTAGTAGAACAAGCTAATGATGATGTTAATGAAAATATATATGAAAAAATTAATGAACAGGCAAAGACAGATAAACTCATGTTTAATAAAAAGAAAAGAAAAAGGGAGTTTATGGAACTTTTCCAGTGGTCGTTAAGCCGTCTTCTCCAAAAGATGATTTATTGTCTTTTGAACCAGTGTCTGCGCCTCCT